>WNWK01007452.1:0-94024 GCA_009830355.1 Cherax destructor | reverse complement strand
ACACACCATTGTTGACATGAATCACAGCATTGTTGACATAAATCACAACTTTGGGACATAAATCACAGCATTGTTGACATGAATCACCACAGTTTTGTTTACCAGTCTTCCTAGTACTTTGTCAAGAGTTTTAATCTTCATAACACAGGGACTTAAAATAAATGGTATAAAAAACCCGACACATGGAAAAATAAACACAAATGCAGTATAATGCATCCTTTATTGACTACGTTTCGCCCAGTGGGCTTTATAAAGTCAGAAAAAAATCTGTTTGTGGCTTGACTGCTCCCCCTTTTACCTCGCTTGTCGCCTGATTTTTTCCCCCTTTTTTTTTTCCCCATTTTGATAAGGGTTTCGGACAGAAAAAAATTTTTTTTCCCTGAATTGTGGATTATTATTAATTGTTCTAATCATTTTGGACTTGAACTTGTCATACTTGGGTCACTACAGAAATTTAATTTTCCCCTTCCAAATTTTTTACAACTCTTCTAGTTCTTCTATCCAAAATAATAATCAGTCATAATATGAAAAAAAATACATGCTTAATAAATACTGTTATATGGGCAAAATCTTTTGGGGCGCTTTTAACCAACAAAAATTCGGTAAGTAAAGTTTTTTGCGGTTTTGTTGAAAACGCCTTTATGTAGTTGGGGACATTAAAAAGGGAAAATTTTCCCCCCACAAGTGGCTTTATCGGGACTGGTAAGTGAAAATGTTCTTTTTCTTAGTGTCGATACCACAGCTTTGCGGTTATTGTTGACCGCGCGGCTCCCCCTTTGACTACTGCACAAGAATCACGGCTTGCTATCCCTTTGGCTAAGACCTCCACCAGCCCCACTTGCATGACCAGGAAATGATGACTTTAAACCCACCCCCAGAAGCTCACCTAAACACGGCGCACTTTAAAATAACACTCTTCCATTTTCATCACCCCAACCCACTTACATGCTGACATCCCCCATAACCCATTACTGCTGAATAACCCCAAAAACCCACTTACATGCTGACATAACCACATAACCCCCTTACATGCTGACATCACCACATTACACTTTTTCATGCTGACATCACCACATAACACTTACATGCTGACATCACAAACACTTCCCCTATGACAGTACCACATAACCCACTTACACCCTGTGATATACCGGGAAAGAAGGAGATTTTTCTCCTCCAGCCCCCTGGGGAAAGGGACCGTTTTTCTTGTTTAACCAGACTTCACAGCCCCCCAACCATCACAACCTGTTGATCTACTACTTTTCGTAGGTAATAACCAGTTTTCTCTTAAAAACGTCATTTTTTGGCAATATTTCTCCGCTGGTGAATTTTAAAGTTTTGGACCACGGGTGGACACAGTGTTCTCTCATTGTCCTCATGGTGCTTCTTCTTTTTACTGAGTCTTTCGATATCCTTCCATATCTCTAATTCTGCATCTCTTTATATCTTCCACAACTCAGGTGCTAAATTTATGGTCCCCCTTCGGGCCTGACCCTTCCACTAGTGGGTCTCATCCAATGTAACCGTGCCTTTAGCCTCTGCATCTCACCATTTCTTCTGTGGGTTCCCATAAAAAATTTCAGCCTCATGCCTTTTATTATCATGAGGATCAGCGAGACTACACATTTTCATTAACGATATCCCGGTTTTAACGTATCAAGTCATCAACTTGTCGGTATTATACCTTTGATCTAATGATAAAACCTTAAGTACTTGGTGATCTGAGGTCTGGAGACGTTATGACCACATATTGATCACTAAAGACTCATTAAAAGATTGAACCAAAAACTCCACTGTAATTTGCCTGGGGAAACAAAGATTGATGCAGTAAAAATTTTTTTTTTTAAAACTGCCAGATTGTTCCCCAAAAATTCAATAAATAACTAACAAGGGTTAATGGGTTATTATTTTCAAAGCTTGAGGAACTCTGTCCTGGAGGATTTTCTCCTTTGGGGGCCCTAAGTTTCCCCCTCCTCTAATAACATGTTCATTTTTTCCCCTATAATCTACCTTGTCTAGAATTACTGTCGCATTTGCTTTGTCTGTTTGTAAGGTGAAGTCCCGGATCTTTCCTTAATTTATGGTATAACTTAAAAAAACTTTGAGGACAATTGTGTTGTAAGGGCTGACCTTTTAATAAGTATTTAAATATACATACGGAATTGCTAGCATTGAAACTCCATTACGTCAACAAAGCCAGGACAACTTGTCACTATACTACAACCCACTAGCATAAACATCTTCCAAATCACAATATCAAATAAATGCACTGAAGAATGCCATTTTTTCAAGACTTTTACATTGTTCGCCAAACAAGAGGTGATTATTTAGAGCTATTCTTTTTTCGTGAACACAAACTGAGCCACTGTTACCAAGGTCCATTTGAATGAACACAAAATTTGACCTGGTGGCTTATGTTGATATTCTTCAGTCTCTCACCTGAATGAAAAAAGGTGTTGATGCTGCAGACTCTCTAATATGAGCATTTCCTTCCGCTTGCCCATCCGGGGAGGTCCCTTCATGCTAGTGAACTTGAGTTATCGTGTCCTTCCTTGAATCGACCCTGAATGTTTCCCTTTCCCCCAGGCGCTATAAATATGTTAGGTGAAGGACACAAGTGAAAAATCCATTTTTTTGGGCTTTGCCCCCAGGGCTTTGTCAGATTGACGCTCCTGGAAAAAAGCCCCAAATAAAATGTGCATTAGTTCGCTTTTTTCCCTGTTATCTAACATATTGTGGATAATTCTACCAACATTATTACAGGTATAAATATGACCCAGTACGGGGCTCAGGTTCCACAGGATTAAAATAAATCTCATTATGACCAAACATAAACTATTTATTTATAAATATCCAATTAAGAGTTTTATACAGCAGGGCAAAACAGCTTGTCAATATTCGACGTTTAAAATTTCCTGTTTGTCACGTAAGGGAGTGACAACCTTATTTTCAGACAGATGATGACATGACACAAAGACTACCTGGATATTTTTATTTTTTTTAGAAATAACCACAGGTAATATATCTAGGGGAAAAAGTCCCTCTAACTGCAGGAGGTTTGACACAAGGGGGGAGAGTTGTTCAGGCTGGTCAGTATGGGCCAGCGTCTGTTATTGTTCAGGCTGGTCAAAATGGTGCCAGCGTCTGTTATTGTTCAGGCTGGTCTGTATGGGCACGTCGTTTTTTTCAGGCTGGTCATGTATGGTGCCAGCGTTTTGTTCAGGCTGGGCATGTATGGTGCCAGCGTCTGTTTTGTTCAGGCTGGTCATGTATGGTGTCAGGGCTGTTATTGTTCAGGCAGGTCATGTATGGTGTCAGCGTCTGTTTTTTTCAGGCAGGTCATGTATGGTGCCAGCGTATGTTATTGTTCAGGCTGGTCGTATGGTCTCAGCGTCTGTTATTGTTCAGGCAGGTCATGTATGGTGCCCGGGATGTTATTTTTAGGCTGGGAGTTTGGCCAGCGTCTGTTTTGTTCAGGCTGGTCATGTATGGTGCCAGCGTATGTTATTGTTCAGGCAGGTCGTATGGTGCCAGCGTATTTAGTTCAGGCTGGTCATGTTGGGGCGCGTATGTTATTGTTCAGGCTGGTCATGTATGGTCTCAGCGTATGTTATTGTTCAGGGTGGTCAGTATGGTGCCAGCGTGTATTTTTAGGCTGGTCATGTATGGTGCCAGCGTATGTTGTTGTTCAGGCTGGTTTTATGGTGAGCGTCTGTTATTGTTAGGGTGGTCATTTTTGGTCTCGCGTCTGATTCCTTAACCAGATGTTTCTTCTTCACATGACTGTGGCTGACAACAGACTTGAACAGTTCTACCAGGACCCCGAAGCTTACGACGAATTATTACACTGTGGCCACAAGAAAGCTTGCTGAGCACCGTGCCAAAATTTAAGCCTGAAGTGCACAGCTCTCTGCACATGTGCGGGAAAGGCATTGCCACCAGTAGCTTATCATGGTGTTAAAAATCTAAATGATATATATTTAGCTGTACATCCTTGCATAATTAAAATGTTTAATATAATTTATTGGTTTAAGTATTTAAAAAGCATATTAAGATATGATGGGGGACGATGGCCTCTCGTGACACCATCAAAATTTTGGGAAAATTGGGCAATTGGTAAACATATCTAACTACTGTATAGGGTTTTAAAAATAAAGCAAAGTCAAATACTTCATATTTTACAGTTGCTTATTTTCTTTATTTAGAGAGTTCCATGGGTCCCCCCCTGCGGCCCGGTCTGTGACCAGGCCTTGTTGGTCAGAACCTGATCAACCAGGCTGTTACCTGGCCCACGCAGTCCAACGAGAACCACAGCCTGGCTGGTCGGTCCATTTTGGTGCCTGTCCAGTGCCTGTTAAAACAGCCATGGGTTTGTTGGTAACCCCCCTGATGTATGGGGAGGCAGTTGAACAGTTTTGGGGCCTGCAGTCGGGGCCTATTTCAGACATAGGCTTCAACTTTTTCAACGATATATTTGTCGTGGCGCCATTCAGTAATATATAAGTATTTTAAAAAGTATATCTATGCCAAATAGAAATGCTTTATTACAGTTTAACGATGCTGGCAATTTGGGGATGGTAGTCACTGCACTAAGGTCTTTCCTTCCATAAGGATGAGTTCCCTAAGTTTCTCCCATAGTTCCTCTGCCCCATTTCCTGGACAAATTGCACTTGCTCGAGCGTCGGAACATGTGTGATGAGGTGGGGGTGCTGTGGATGTGACACGTTAACAGCTCGTCTGATGTGCCAAAAAAACTATTTGATTATTTTCCCCGGGGTTTCAGAGTTACATTCTCGCATGTCCTGAGGCCCCCCCTGCTTGTCTGGTCAACCAGGCCGCTGATCGGACACGGGGCGGTACTTTCGAGTTTCCTTGAGGACGTCTACACTTGTTCCGGCAGTATGTCTGTTATCTTCTGGAAACTGTTAAAAATGTGGCCCAGGGATGTTGATACATTGTTTCTTTTGTATCCACATCACCCTGTTTTTCATTGGGTTTATTTTATAATTTCTTCCATATCTCACACGCCTGTATGTTATTATAGCAGTGCAGATTTGAGACTTGGCCATCATACCTTCTACGTATATTTATCACTATATCTCCCTTCGCCCCAGACTCTGAAGCTTTCCCCAATAATATAAATGCTTTATTGGCTCTGTGCCCCCCCAAAATGATCTCTGTATCGTTACAGCTCTTAAATTCTCCTGCCTTGAAGAACCATAAATTAAAAATTTTCTAACAGGAAGAAAATATTTGAAAAGTGTGACCATGGGAATTATTTCCCCTTGCTGAAAGTCATCTTATTCCCCCTATTTTTTTCCCTGGCTTTCGTGATTTTGCCTTATTGTGTTTTATAAAGGATAGATCAGTATTTATTATCCCCAAGACTTTCACATGTTCCTTTAATTGTGTTTTGATCCTCTTTCCATATTTTAGCAGTTGGAATTTGCACCATTGAACGCTATACTGTTCTTGACTGCCCACTGGAAAGATTAGTTAAATCTTCCTAAAATTTTTTCGTTCTTCTATCGAGGGGGTTTTTTCATGCTTTTTTTGGTATCATCCGAAAATGTTGTGAAACAGTGGCCACCGTTTGTGTGTCGACTATGAGAATGAGGTGCCGGCCGAGCCCTCCTTGGGACATTGAGTCATTTATTTTGTTAATACTGGTTTTTCCCTTTTTGTTTACTACTGCTCTTTGTATTCTGTTTGTCGGGAAAATTTAAAATTTTTTTTGTCTATTTTTCATGTTATATTTATCGCCTTATTTTATATGCAGTCACCCATTCCCTATTTGTCAAACCCCTTTTTTGAAGTCCATGTATACCACACTGCGATTTGGTTTTCTTCCACGTCTCCTAAATTCTGTCATAATGGTTTAGTAGTTGTGACAAAGTGTGATCTTCCTGCTGTAAATCCATGATGGTTCACATTTGCTGGTCATTCAATGCCCTTTTTCCAGTAAGACTGACCCCACTACTATTACCACTCCCACTACTATTTTACTACCACTACTATTTCCACTTTTTCCCTCCACCACTTTCTTGTTCCCGCCCCCCTCTGGCCTCTATAAAACCCCTCCCCCCCTTTGTTAGTGTGATTTTGAAAATTTCCAAGTCGGCCCGAAACGTCGTCGAAAGCTCCTCTTTCTATGTGCGGGTTATTTGTGTTTGGTTTGTAATTTTGCATATGAACTTCCGTTGATATATTCGGTGTGATGCTCACTTCCTGATCCTTTTCGTTAATTGATCAGTTTAGGTCAAGCAATGTGATACACTGTCCCTGGTCTTCTCCCCCCATCTCTTTTTGCATGACCTTGAACTTATGTACATGAATGTGGTATGAAATGACAAGATGTTAGACACATATGCAACATCTATTTCCCAATTATGTCCTTGAATTTGTATTGATAAAGCCACGGGGGCGATACGTCACAATAAAGATACCCAGATGTTCCCGGTTGTCTAATTTTCCCCGCACTTGTTCTGTTTGAACTAAACTTTTCCCCTGTTTGACCACTTTTACCTTTCTGCTTTGCTTGCAGACTCTTTCCTTTAAATTTTTTATTCTTCCCGTTGTCTTTACATCATCTGAAAACATTTATAAAAGAATTCTATCGCTTGTCTTCGTTAAATTATATTAGAATTAGCAGTGGTTCTGGTAATTATTCTTACCTATTCTTTCCATATTATTTCGTATAGTTCCTCCTAGTCAAATCTGTCAATATCTTTTTAAGTATCTTGTATTTGTGATTATGTCTCCTTCCCTGATTGTACCCTGACGTGAGGTTCAGTTATTTAGTCCATCCTCATAGTTCATTCTATAAAAGTCAATTTATTTAAAAGGGTTTAAAGAGAGAAATTGTTGTCAAAGTAGCCATCACTTCACCCCAACACATGACTGGGGTTTCCATGAATGTTTTGGTCGAGTTGCATGTTGACCAGAACCTGGCAGCCAAGTTGTGGGCCTGGGGGCTGCTCGGCAACAGATTGGTTTACCAGGCAGTCAGTATGGAAGTGGCCCCCGGTCGGGTTGAGGGATAAAAAAACCCCTGAAGACGGGACAGGTGTGTGACCGGGAAAAAAAGCACAAAAACTTTTTGGGGTGAGAATGTAAGAGTGCTGCTTGAGGAAAAAGATTGGCCAAAAGGGCAGTTAGAAAATCTGTGGTGAGTACATTTTGATGCTGGGCTCCCGGCTGGCTGCCTGCCAGTTCTGCATGCAACGTGTTGCCTGTTTTTTTACTCCCTGAGTGTGATGGTACACAACAGGAAGTACCCAGTGGCGCGTGTGTGTGTGTGTGTTTGTTTTTACTTATTTGTTCTTACCTGTTTGTGGTTGCGGGGGTCTAGTCCATCTCCTGGCCCCCCCTCTTTTTGGTCGTACTAGGTCCACTCTCTCCCTGTTCCACGGCATCGTACTTTTTTAAAGCTATGTATGAATCCTGCCTCCACTACATCACTCTCCAGATTATTTCACTTCCTGACAACTCTTTGACTGAAGAATTACTTCCTAACATCCTGGGGTTTTCAACTTCCAGTTTATTGTTGCTGTGCCCCATCCTGAAACATCTTGTCCTTATCCACCTTTTTAATTCCTCTCAGATTGTATATGTCGTTATCATGTCTTCCTTCCCTCCTGCCCCCTAGTGCCCAGATTGTTTTCCCCTTAACCTCTCCTCGTAGGACATCCCCCTTATCTGGGGAAATAGTTTTGTTGAAATTTTTTTCCTTTCCCTAATTTCTTGACATGCTTGACCAGGTGTGGATTCCAAACTGGTGGTGCTCTCAATATGGGCCTGACATCCCGGTGTACAGAGTCGTGAACGATTCCTTACTGAGGTACCAACCTATTTTGGGTTTTGACAGGCGCCCTTTGCTGCGTAGTTATCGGGTTGATGTACGCCCATGAGATGTCGGTATTATGCTCACCCCATGATCCTTTTCCTTGAGTGAGGTTTGTAGTTTTTGCCCCCTTAGATTTCCGTCTGCGGTCTTCGCCTTCCCCCCAGTCTTTGAAGCACTTTGGGTTAAAACCCGGCCGTTGTTGACACCTGCCACGTACCATACTCCTGCTGTCTTCCTGCAGGTATTCCCTGACCTTGTATCCTTTTTCCCTGTTTCCCTGTGGCCTAGGGGGATCTTGGTGGATGGGGGTTTTTCAGGGTTCCCATTTTGTTTTTGTGTGTGTGTGTGTGTGTGTGTTTGTGTTTTCTTCAAAGGAAGGTTTGTAATGTTAGTGGGCTGTAAAGTATCAGTTTGCCAATTTGTATTAAACAAATTAGGATACTACTTTTTGTGTGTTAACTGAAAATTCCTCCCTTTCATAGGTAGTATTCTTATTTGAGAGGAAGATTTGGTTGGTCGTGGGCTGTGTATGGGAACATTATTGAAGAAATTACGATGATTTTAAGCGAAAAAAATACCTCTATGATCGGGTTCAAACCTTCTATCAGAGAAAAAAGAACAAAAACCATAAATGAAATTGAAAGAAACCCAAGTATTTCTTTTCTTATGCCAAATCAAAGTCGAGAACAACATCCCGTTTTGGGCCCCCAAACCGGATGGGTCCTAAAAAGGGCAGCAAGGAAAAAAGTGAGCTACTAAGTCAGTATGACTCAGTTTTTGGGGCCGCTAACCAACTGAAAGTCAAGACCTAAATGAATTTTTTTTGGAGTGCCACAGAACTTTGGGGAAGAAGCCCGCCTATCTGACATTACCCTGACGCCAAATGACTTCGAAAAGTCAATAAATGACATGCCCCTGCCTCCGCCCAGGCCCGAAAAGGAACTCCGTGTTCATCAAGAACTGCAAGAACCCCCCCTCACGTGTTTTTTAAAATCCTGGAAGGGACATGGACACTGGGGTCGCCCCCAGTTAAAAAAAAAACAGACATAGCCCCACTCCACAAAGGGGGCGTAAAAATACAAAAAAATACAGACCAATAGCCCGCCCCCTTTTCAAAAAAACTTTAAAAGGGGGTTCCCTAAAAAGCAAGATCGCCACTCATCGAGATACCCATCAATTACACAACCCGGGGGAGCATGGGTTTAGGGGGGCGCCCTGTCTGCCCCAAAATTACTGGACCATACAAAGGTCCTGGATGCTCTAGAAGACAAACAGAATGCAGACTTTGAAAAAAGCCTTTGACAAGTGTGACCATGGTGTAATAGCACACAAAATGCTGATAAAGGAAAAAGGGGGAAAAAAGTTTAGATGTATCTATAATTTCCAAAACAAGTAGAACACAAAGAGTAGTAGTCAACAGAGTAAATTAGGGGCCTACGGTGAAACGCTCTTTTCCCAAAAAGGGCCCCAAAATACTCGCTCCCACCCTTTCCTCATCCTCATATCGGACATAGACAGTGATATAAGCCACAGTCCCGTTTTTTCCCTTTTGAGATGCCCCCAAAAATCTGCATGACAGTGTCCACCATTGAAGACACTGTAAGACTCCAAGCAGACATCAACCAAATCTTTAAATGGGCTGCAGGAAACAATATGAAGTTCAATGATGAAAAATTTTAATTACTCCATTGGAAAAGGGGGAAAATTTTAAAAATCTCATTGGAGTATAATACAAATTCCAACCACAAAAGGGGGAAAAAAAACTAATGTAAAAGACCTGGGAGGATCATGTCAGAGGATCTCGCCTTCAAGGACCTTGTAGAAACCGCATCTGCTAAAAAATGACGGGGTGGAAAAAGAGAACCTTAAAAAACCCGGGGTGCCAAGCCCATATTGACACTTTTCGGGGCGCTTGTTCTATCTAGGCTGGACTATTTTTGCACACTAACTGCCCCTTTTTAAGGCGGTGAAATTGCTGCCCCAAAAAAGGGAGAGAACCTTCACGGCATAATAAGGGGTAAACCCCCCCAATTACGGGGCTTGAAGTTCATAAACCTGACTCCCTAGAACGCAGGGGGGGGAGATACATTATTATATACACTTGGAAAATTCTCGGTATTATCCAATTTTTCACACGAGAGTCCCCACGAAAGCAAAAGACTCGGCAGACGATTAACTTTTCCCCCCAAAAAACAGGGGGGGCCCCCCCACAGTTGAAAACAACACAATAAATTCGGGGGGCCCGACTGTTCAACTCCCCCCCAGCATAAAAAGGGGGGGTTACCAAAAAACCCCCCGGCTGTTTTAATCGGACTTGGGCGGCAAAAAGTCGGTAAACCACCGGGGTGTGGGTTTGGGAGTTGGATTTCGTGGGCCAAAACAGTAACAGCCTTGTTGATCGGGGCCCCGAAATGGGCCTGGTCACAGACCGGGCCGAGGGTTTTACCCCGGGGAAATCTCCCCAGGGTAAACAACGGACTGGGAATTTGGGGCGACTGGTGGTATGCAGGTGATATCCCCCGAAACCCCCCCAGTCATTAACCACCCAAAACCCAAAGTGGCCTTAACGTTTCATACTTTTGTTTCCCGGGGGGCAGGCCTCCGCCCCCCTCAAACAAATCAAAATCTTCATAAAGCAGTCAGGTTTTTTGGGCCCGCCCACACACCAATGTAAACCTACTCCCGGTTTTAGAAAATTTTTTTAAAGGGACAGGTAAATAAAAGTTAAAATTTCATAAATTATTATAAAAGCATGTTTTTGTTACCAGGATAACCAAAAATTCAGACGAAGTGACTTATTTCCATTGTGGTCGTTGATCAGGTACTGGACGGGGAATGTGTTTTATTTTAAAGTCACTGAAGTTTTTGTTGGTCATTCTTATATAAGAAGGCGGGTGTTGCCCGTGATGACTCACTCAATGATTACGTCAACGCGGAGTACTAAACACCTCCCCTAAAAACAACTGAAAAACACTCATATTGTAGCCTTGTGCCGTGAGCTGTAGAGTTGTTATGGATTGCTCAAGTAGGTGGATGGAGCAACCATCATTGGGGTTTCAGTGTCATAGTAGCCTCAAATTTTTGGCACTCTACACCCCCGATGGTTTTTTTCTTTTTTATTATAAGCATTTATGAGAAAAAAAATTTTGCATTTATTTACTTTTTTTAAAAACACTCATTTTTCCTTGTGTGTTTATTAAAAGCTAATAGTTATATAATATTTTTTTTTTGGAACCAGGACCCCCTTTGGGGGAGGGTCGGGGGGGATTTCCCAAAACCCAAAAAAAAAGGGGTGCTGCCTTCAAGTCATGGTCTGTGTTGGCACTGTATGGTCCTTTTTACTCACCCTCCAGAATTTTTTTATCGACTTAGAACTGGCAGTCGGGGTTAAAAAAAATTTGGAGACTTGTTTTAAGCTGTTATTTTAAATTATTATTATTATTATTATTATTATTATTTTTTTGGAGGCTGATGGAGTTTGGGGGGGTTTTTCACCATCTTGGCGGGGCCACTGTGTCTGCCTTGTGTCCTCAAAGTGGCCCCCCGGCCCAGCACCTGGTTGATAATTTTTCCCTGATAATAGTCCAGTATATATGCTGGGGTTTACATTAACCCCCACTTTGGGGGTTAAAAATATTTTGACTTTTTGAACGGGTTCAAAACCTTTATGACTGGGCGGTCAAAGGGGCCCTTAAACTGTATTAACAAAATAGTCCAGCCCTGCCACTCAGCAGTGATAATAGTTGCTTAGGTTTTATTAAAATTGTTCTGTGTCATACCCCTGTAAAATGCAATAAAAAAGTTAGAAACTCTAGACCTACTGGAAGTTATTTTTCACCATGTTAATGTACAGGAAGCCCCTACCTGCGGTTACCTTGCCCAAGCAACAACATACCAGTGTACAGGAAGATTCCAGTACCTGCTGGTTCCTTGTACAACCCAACAACATACCAGTTTCAGGAAGACCCCACCTGCTGGTGTACCTTTTCCCAAGCAACAACATACCAGTGTACGGGAAAACCCCCAGTACCTGCGGGGTGTATTTTACAAAGTAACAACATCCCCGTGTACGGGGAAAACTCCAGTTTGGGTTGTACCTTTTACCCAAGCAACAACATACCAGTGTCAGGAAGACTCCATCACCTGCTGGTGTACCTTTTACAAAGCAAGAACATACCAGTGTACAGGAAGCTCCATCCCCGGGTGTATTTTACAAAAACAAATACCAGTGTACAGACAGACTGACCTGCTGGGTACCTTATACACCAAGCAACAACAAAAATTAAGGGGCCCAGTACCTGCTGTTGTGCCTTATACACCAAGGAACAACATACCAGTGTACAGGAAGACCCCAGTCCTGCTGGTCCCCCTTTTATACCCCAAAGGGCCCAAAAACCATTTTTAAAAAACCCCTGGGTCCCCGCTGGTGCCCCTTATACCCAAGCAACAACATACCAGTGTGGGGGATAACTCCAGTACATGCTGGTGTACCTTATACACCAAGCAACATACCAGTGTACAGGAATAAGTACCTGCTAGTCCCCCCTTTAAAACCCCCCAAAGCAACAACATACCAGTGTACAGGAAGCCCCCAGTACCTGAGGGGGGTCCCTTATCCCCCCAAGCAACAACATCCCTTTTTCAGGAAGCCCCAAATTACTTGCTGGCCCCTTATACACCAAAAAACAAATCCAAAAAAACCAGGATAATTGGTACTTTGGTCCCCCTTTTTATACCCAAGCAACAATCCCCCCAGTGTGGAAATTCCAGTCCTTTTTGGGTTTTGTACCTTATCCCCCAAAAAGAAAAAATACCAGTGTACAGGATAACCCCAGAATTTTGGGGGGGTTTTACCTTAAAAAACCCAAAAACAAAAAGGAAAAAACCTGGTACCTGCGGGGTGTACCAAAACCCCAAAACAACATACCAGTGTACAGGATAACTCCAGTCCTTGCCTGAATGTTATCAAGTAATACGTTAATGGTATCTAACAAAATTATCTTTTTAAAAAATTTTAAAAAAAATTTCATTACTGAATGTTTATGTTTATTATTTCATTGCTTTTTTTTAAAAAATTTTTTGTTTTAAACATTAAGTGTGTGTGTGTGTGTGTGTTGATGGAATTTTTTTATGTGGGGGGTTTTAAATTGTAAACCAGCCCCCGGGTGGTCGGTTTCCCTTTTCCCCGCCTCCACCCCCCCCTAGATAACCCAGAGATATCACATTTCTCTCTCTCTCTCTCCACACACACACACTCTCCATCTAGCTCCTTCCCCTTCCCTTTTTTTCTTCCTCCCCTCCCTCCCCCCCTTTTTCCCCCCCTCTTTCTCCTTCCCCCCTTTCCCCCTTTTTTTCCCCCAACCCCCCCTTCCCTCTCCACCCTCCATCCCTCCCTGGCCCTTCCTTTTCCCCTCCTGGCCCCCCTCCCCCCCCCATAAAACCCACCCCACCCCCCCACAAGCACACCCTACTCCCCCCTCTCTCTCTCGCCCCCTTCCCCCCTTTCCCCTTTTTCCCCCTCCCCCTCTTTCTTTTTTTTCCCTTTCCCCCCTTTCCCCCCTTTTTCCCCCCAAAACCCCCCTTTCCCCCTATTTTCCCACCCTTCTTTTTACCCCCCGTCCTTCCCCCCCTTTTTTTCCCCTTAACCCTTACACTTCCCCAAACACACACCCCTCTACATCAAAATGGTGTCTCTTGGGGGGAAATCGAAGGCCCGGGGGGTCAGAGGAAAAAAAGGCCCGGGGGAGAAAGAATGGAGGGAAAAAGGGGAATGAAAAAAGGGTGGAACAAGAGTGGGAGGGGGAACAGGTAATTTGCTGAAAAAAAGGAGAAAAAAGGGTATAGGGGAGAGCTTTGGGGGAAAAATTGGGGGGGGGGTTGGAGGGGGAAAAAAGAAAAAAATAAACCCAAATCGAAGATGCAGTAGCCAGGATAAAGGCTCTAGAATGTGAGGAAAAGGTTTGGGGAAAAGAGTTCCGGGGGTTTTTGGGCCGGGGGGCCTTTTCATCTGTAGCTGGTACACCCCAAACCCAAAACCCGGAACCCAGGGGAAAAGGGAAAGGGGACAAAACCCATGCCAAGGCCCTTTTTGGCCCAAACCCCAAACCGGGGGAAAAAAGGGGGGGGAGCAGCGGGGGGGGCGGGGTGGTGGTGGGGGGGGAGGAGGGTGAAGGTGGAGAGAGGGATAGGCCACATGCAGTGGCACGAACCGGGGCCCCCAAAAAAGGGGTACAGGAAAACCTGGGGAGACAAAAAAGGGGGAAAGGGCCCAAAGGGAGGCAGAGGGGGAAAAGCCAGTGTTCATTACAGGCCCCCCGGTGAGCGAGTTAAGGACACACACTAAAAACGGTAGGATGAAAGACAGGAGATTGAAAACATCATCAGAGAAATAGGCGAAGGGGGCATGTCTGAGATAGTAAATTTTCAGAGAAATGGGGGAAAGTGAAGGGAAAAAAAAGGCCGGTCAAGCTGTTTTTTAAGACAGAAACAGTGCGAAACAGGATCCTGCATGAAAAAACCACGGGTGCGGGAATCACCAGATAAAAAAAGGGGGTTCCAGACCGGGACAGAAAAAAAAAAAGAACGACAGCAGCTGAGGGAGGGGGGAAAAAAAAAAAAAGGGGAAAAGGAAGAGAGAAAAACCAAAATGGGGGAGGGGAAAAACCCGAGCAGGGAGAAAACCGGGGAAAAAGCAAACATAGACCCATCCTCAAAACCCCCCCAAAAACCCAAAAAAAATTACCCCAAAGTAGTACAGATTTAGGACATCCCATGAAAACCCCAGGGCCGTGATCATATGGTTTTAAGCTTCAAATACATAGTAGAGCAAACAAGTGGGGGGAGAAGGGAAAGGGGACGGACAAACAAAGCCAAACTACAAAAAAGGGGCTATGTAGGCATGAAAACTTCCTGCATGGAGTTAGTGGAACAGGAGCTAGCAGGGAAGTCAGTAAAGAGATGAGGAATACATACAAAATATGCAAGGAAGCTGGGGGAGGTTTGTACCCAAGGGTAACAAAACCAGGTAGCCCCTGGTTCACCCAAAGGCGAAGGGAACCAAAAAACCCAATGTGCTAGGGGGAAGGAAGAGGTATAGAAGGAAAGGACCCCGGGGAAAAAAGGGGGGCGGTAGAGCCGAAACGGGATGCGGGTGAGAAGGGGGGCCCAAAAACAATACGAGAATGACATAGCAGTGAAACCAAAATTTACCCAAAGCTGTTGTCAGCCACATCAGGGAAGAAAAAAAAGTAAGGACCAGGTAAACAGGCTGAGGAAGGAAGGAGGGGGGGGCACAAGAAGACCGCCAAGTGTGAGGGCTCAACATGAGATTCAAAAAGTGTTCACAGAGGAGGTAAAAGGGGCCCCCGAAAGGGGAGAGGGGGGGTACACCACCCCGGGGTTGGGACAAAAATAACTGAGGGGGGGGAAATGAAGGGTCAAGGGAGTTAGATACCCAAAGACGATGGGGCCGGATAACATTTCTCCCCCGGATCCGGGGGAGGGGCAAAGGGGCTATGTGTACCACTAACAACAATCTTCAACACATCCATGAAACAGGGCAACTACCTGAGGTATGGAAGAACAAAAACTCCCAAATTTTAAAAAAAGGGACAGACACGAAGCACTAAACTACAGACCAGTTTCATTGAAAATGTATAAGGGGTGGAAAAAATTATCAGCAGAAGAGTGGTGGGAAAAAAGCCCGGTTTTTAAAAAAAGCCAGCATGGTTTAGGGGGAAACCTTAACAAAACCCCTGGAGTTCTATGACAGGGTGACGGCAGTAAGACAAGAGAGAAGGGTGGGTGATTTTATTTTCTTGGGCTGCTAGAAAGGGGTTTGACACAGTTCCACACAAGAGATTAGTGCAAAAGCTGGAGGACCAGGGGAATAACAGGGGGAAGGTTGCAATGGATGAATACCTATCTGGGGCGAGTCATATCGTGGCGAGGATCAAGTGGGCACCTGCAGCGGGGGCCACAGGGATCAGTCCTAGGACCGGTGTGTTTTTTGGTATTTGTGAACGACGGGAAGGAATAGACTCCAATGTCCCTGTTTGCAGATGATGAAAATTGATGAGAAAATTCAATCGGGGGGGGCCGGCAGAACTACAGAGGGATCTGGGGGGGTGAAGCCTGGCCCCGCGATTCTCCTGGGTTCAACCCCACCAAGTGCAAAGTCATGAAGATTGGGGAAGGGCAAAGACCGCAGAGGGGTACAGTCTAGGGGCCGGACACAAACCCACCGGGGAAAAATCTTGTGAGATAACACCAGGCACATCCCCCGAGGCGCCTCAACCTCACTGCTGAGCATCGGGCGCCTAGAAAAACCTAAGAACACTTTCCCCAAACTTAATAAGGAATCGTTCGGGGCCCTGTACACTGTGTACGTTAGGCCCATATTGGAGTATCGCCCCCGTTTGGAACCCACACCTACCCAAGCACGTAAAAAAACTAAGAAAGCGAAAAAGGTTTAACAAGACTAGTCCCGGGCTAAGGGGTATGCCCTACGAAAGATTTAAAGGGGAAATCATCTGACGACACTGGAGGACAGGAGAGATGGGGGGGGCATGATAACGACATATAAAATCTAGAGGAATTGACAAGGTGGACAGGGACAGAATGTTCCAAAGAGGGGAAAAGCAACAAGGGGACACAGGGGTTTAACTCAGATGAATCACGGGGATGTTGGGGAATATTTCTTCAGTCCGAGTGGTCGGGAAGTGGAATGTTTGGGAACGATGTAGTGGGCAGGTTCCATACGTTTTGAAGAGGTATGATAAAGCTCATGGCGCAGGGGAGTGACCCAGTAGCGGCCGTGAAGAGGCGGGGGCCGGGCTATGTATCCCCCCCGCAACAACAACTGGTGAGTACAAACACTAGGGGGCGAGACTCAAACCCCATTAAATTTAAAAAAACCCCCCGGGGGCTGCCTGGGGCCCACATCAACCCAAATAACTTCTGCAGCAAGGGCGCCTACAAACCTAAAATTCATTCCGACATCTTAATAAGGTCGTTGAGGACCCGTACACTGTGTATGTCAGACCGATATCAGATGCCTCACCATCTGGAACCCACACCTAGCCCCAACACGTAAGGAAATTAGAGAAAGTGAAAAGGTTTTGGGGAAAAAAGACTAGCCCCGGAGCAAAAGGGATGTCCTACGGGGGGGTTAAGGGAAACGGCCTGACAACACTGGAGGCAGGAGGGTTGGGGAAGACATGATAACACCTACAAAATACTGCGTGGAATAGACTAGGGGATGAGACATGATTTCCCCAGAGGGGGACACAGAAAAAGGGTCCAATTGGTTGAAGACTCAGATGAGTAAAGGGGATATTAGGAAGTATTTCTTCAGCCATAGAGAGTCGGGAAAGGGGAATAGTCTGGTGATGTAGTGGAGGCAGGAACCATACATGCTTTAAGACGGGTATGATAAAGCTATGGAGCAGGGAGAGGGGGACCCAGTAAATCAGTGAAGAGGCGAGGCCAGGAGCTGAATCGCCCCAAACCAAATTAGGTGGAGTTTGGGGTGAGTACACAAAAAAAATGCCTCAGCCTCACAGGAGTCAGTGTATATATACACAAAGGCTTTATTGTAACAACATTTTGGGGGGTTCCTCTTAGATAGTGGATACTTTTTTTAAAAAGGCCCGTTGCCATATTGAATAATTTCCTCACGTTATAACGAATTTCTAGATACAATATATTTTAAGTCAGTCATCCTTCGGAGATCCCAGTTGAGGCCAGGTGATAAGACTAGGGAAGAGGAAGGACTCAGGGAAAGACATAGAATATGGGAATAGCAATCATCCAGGGAGGAACTATCTCCCTAAATATGACTGTGAAACTGAGGCTTTCTAAAAGTTTTGCACTCTGGAAGATTTCTGTTTTTTTTGTCTCATGAACATATTAGAGGGGAGATGAACCGAAAACTCCCCCTTTTTTTCGGATATACTTTTCTTTTGTCCCTTTGTTTTTAAATAGTTGTCCTTTAATATTTCCTTCCATTTAGGGCCTGTTCTGAGAGGGGGAGGGGGGGGTGATCTCCCCAACCATTAACAGATGTAAATATATTATAATTTAGAGTCTGTAAGTGTGCCCACCAACTGCCAAATAACACTGAAAGGTGTCAGTCTTAGAGCAGTGTTATACTGTGCCCCCCGTATATAAGTACGTACATTACAGGACTTCACCTGTTATATCCCCTGAGAATATACCTGGAGTATACCTGAGAGATTCAGGGGTCCCCCTTTTCCCGGGCCGTGACCAGGCCTCATGGTCAGGCCATCAACCAGGGGTTCCTGGCCGCACGCACCAACCGGAACCACGCCCGGGGGTCAAGTACCGACTTTAGGGGCCTGTCCATTGGAAGACAGCCAGGGTTTAGTGTAAAACATGCAATTATATCAAGTTTTAAAACACTCAACCGTATCGCTGTGAAAAAAAAGCATTTCTCACCTCCATGGAAGTTGTATTAATTTAATGCACATACTATCGAAAACCTTTCCCCCCCAATTGCAAAGGCACCGTTAAAGATATTTTCGCAACTGTCAGTAATATATTGCTGATTATATACACGATGGATCTAAGGGAGTCAATTGGGGGCTGCATCTACTCTTGTTGCCACCTCCTTATTTATAAACTATAGCAGCCAGTTATTTGGCATAACACCTGGGGCTACACTTCAAAAAAGAATTGACTGTCATTCTAATGGCATTACAGTTAACTTAGGACACTGAGCGTGACTCTTCGTATTACTGTTCTGTTCGATCACTAAAAAACGACATGTGATAACCAACATACTCATTGGGGAAGCCAGGTATACATACTGAAAATCGGGAAAGGGGAATTAATGTATAATGTTTTGAATTCCATCCAAACGAACTGGTCCCTCTTGATAAAGTTGATAAGTTAGCCAAAAAAAATATGTACCAGAAGGAAAATGTAGAATAAAAAAAAAAAAAAGGCACAATACCGTGACTGGAACAATACACACACGAAAAAGGGGAGCTTAGACGCTTTGCCGCAATTTAAAAGTCACACTAACACACAGAAAAGGGGGAAGGGTTTTTAAAGGGGAAGGGGGGCGGGGGGAAATGGGGAGTGGAGAAAAGGTAGTAGTGGGTAAGAGGGGGAAGGAGCACTTTTTGGGGGTTGGGGGCCCAAGGGGGGAAAAGGGAAAAAAAATGAAGGAAAATACAAGGCAAAAAAAGAACAGAAAGGGAAAAAACCCAAAGGGAAAAAAAAAGGAAAGGGGGGAAAAAAGACGGGGGAATGGGGAAAAAGGGGGTTTTGGTTTAGAGTTTAAAAAGTAAAAAAAAAGAGACAAACCCGGGGGCTAAGATTCATACGGGAAAAAAGTTGTTTTAAAAGGGGAGGATTAACCCCAGGGGGGATTTGAAAGTTAGCGGGGTAGACATTTTTAGCAGAAGACCAATCAATGGGATGTCAGAATCCAGTCACCCCTTTGGGTTTCTTCTTTTTTCCCCTCCAACTTTTTCCCCCGCCGGTTTTCCCCCCCCCTTTGGAACTTCCCGGGGGTTTTTGTTGAACTTTTTTCCAAACCCCGGGCACCCCAACCCTTCCTTCCTTTTTTTCCCCCCCTTTTTTTCCCTTTGGGGGTTTTTTTTTTTCCTGTTTTTTTTTTTCCCTTTTATTTTTTTTTTTTCCTTTTTTTCCCCTTTTTTCCCCCCAAACTTTTTGGGGCCCTTTATTTTCCTCCCTTCCACCACTACCCACTCTCCCCTTTTCCCCCCTCTTGTCCCTTTCTCCCTTTTGCCAAAAAAACCCCCCCTTTTTTGTTAGGGCTTTGTAAAGGGCCCCAAAAAAAACAATTTTCAACCCCCTCTTTTTTTTGGGGGTTTTTTAAAAAACTTTTTTATCAGTGTGGGGGATTGGAAAAATTGAGACATAAATAATGAAAGTGAAAGTCATATAATGTAGTTAGAAGCCTTAGTATTTTTTATTTCACCATGATCATGAACGTAAGAAGTCCCCTTGGGGCAAAATGCAATGTGGATAGATTGACTGATATTGAATAGCCAGACTTAGGCTTGGTTACAAGTACTTCTGGCAGTTTGTCAGTCACACAGATGATGATGTAGTTAGCCTTATGGTCACTTTTCCCCGCACTATGTACTTAATTTCCACTTTCTAAGAAATATGGAGACAGTATAAAACCATTTAATAAGTTAAGGGTTTTTATTAATGAAAAAAAGATACCAGACATATTAAGCAAATATCCTAAATTTCCTTGCATCATTTTAAAAGAGATACACACCCCCAGTGTATGTACACAAACACTGAAGATACACCCCTTAGTGTATTACACTGTACACTGAAAATACACACCTCTCAGTGTATGTACACTTACACTGAAAATACCCCCTCTCAGTGTATGTACACTATACACTGAGAGAAAAACCTCTCAGTGTATGTACACTATACACTGAGAGATACCCCCTCTCAGTGTATGTACATTTACACTGAGAATACCCCCCTCTCAGTTATGTACACTTACACGAGAGATACACACCCCCAGTGTTGGGCCCACTTACACTGAGAGATACCACCTCTGTGATTAACTTACACTGAGAGATACCACCCTCTCAGTGTATGTACACTTACACTGAAAATACACACCTCTGGGATTCCCTGTACACTGAGAGATAAAACCCCTCTCAGTGTATGCACTTACACTGAGAAAACCCTCTCATTTAGTACACTATACACTGAGAGATCCCAACCTTCATTTGTCCTCCACTGGGAAAATTAACACCTCTCAGTGTAGGTAACCAATTAACTGAAACCACACCTCCCACATGAACGGGTCACTCCGGCACCCCAGTGTATGGCCACCGACTGTAACTGGGAATCCCCCCTTCAGTGTAGGGTACCGGGCCCCACTGAAGAACCTCACCCCAGTGTAGGGTCACATCCTGGACCACCCAGTGTAGGGTCACATCTGCCCCACATGAAGTCACACCTCCCTCAGTGTAGGGTACATTACCCCCAGGATACCACACCTCCCCAGTGTACGGGTCACATCCTGGGAAACCACCAGTGATATGTGCACATCCGGGCCCCAAGGATACTTACATCCGCCCACCAGTGTATGTCAATCCTGGCCCCACCAGTATACTGTGCAATCTTGGCACCACCAGTGATACTGTCACATCCTGGAACCACCAGTGATACTCGTGCACATCCTGGCACCACCAGTGTTGCACATCCTGGCACCACCAGTGATACTGTGCACCACCGGCACCACCAGTGATACTGGGGACATCCTGGCACCACCAGTGATACTGGTGCACATCCTGGCCCCACCAGTGATACTGTGCACATCCTGGCACCACCAGTGATACTGTGCACATCCTGGCACCAACAGTGATACTGTGCACATCCTGGCACCACCAGTGATACTGTGCACATCCTGGCACCACCAGTGATACTCGTCACATCCTGGCACCACCAGTGATACTGTGCACATCCTGGCACCACCAGTGATACTGTGCACATCCTGCACCACCAGTGATACTGGTCACATCCTGGACCACCAGTGATATGTGCACATACTGCACCACCAGTGATATGGTGCACATCCTGGCACCACCAGTGATACTGTCACATCCTGGCACCCCCCAAAGTGATACTCTTGCACATCTGGCACCACCCAGTGACATGTGCACATCCTGGAACCAGTGATACTCGTGCACATCCTGGCACCATCAGTGATATTGTGCACATCCTGGCACCACAGTGATACTCGTGCACATCCTGGCACCACCAGTGATACTCGTGCACATCCTGGCCACCAGTGATACTGTGCACATCCTGGCACCACCAGTGATACTGTGCACATCCTGGCACCACCAGTGATACTGTGCACATCCTGGCACCACCAGTGATACTGTGCACATCCTGGCACCACCAGTGATACTGGTGCACATCCTGGCACCACCAGTGATACTGTGCACATCCTGGCACCACCAGTGATACTGGTGCACATCCTGGCACCACCAGTGATACTGTGCACATCCTGGCACCACCAGTGATACTCGTGCACATCCTGGCACCACCAGTGATACTCGTGCACATCCTGGCACCACCATTGATACTCGTGCACATCCTGGCACCACCAGTGATACTCGTGCACATCCTGGCACCACCAGTGATACTGTGCACATCCTGGCACCACCAGTGATACTCGTGCACATCCTGCACCACCAGTGATACTGTGCACATCCTGGCACCACCAGTGATACTCGTGCACATCCTGGCACCACCAGTGATACTGGTGCACATCCTGGCACCACCAGTGATACTCGTGCACATCCTGGCACCACCAGTGATACTCGTGCACATCCTGGCACCACCAGTGATACTCGTGCACATCCTGGCACCACCAGTGATACTCGTGCACATCCTGGCACCACCAGTGATACTGTGCACATCCTGGCACCACCAGTGATACTGGTGCACATCCTGGCACCACCAGTGATACTCGTGCACATCCTGGCACCACCAGTGATACTGGTGCACATCCTGGCACCACCAGTGATACTCGTGCACATCCTGGCACCACCAGTGATACTGGTGCACATCCTGGCACCACCAGTGATACTCGTGCACATCCTGGCACCACCAGTGATACTGGTGCACATCCTGGCACCACCAGTGATACTCGTGCACATCCTGGCACCACCAGTGATACTGGTGCACATCCTGGCACCACCAGTGATACTCGTGCACATCCTGGCACCACCAGTGATACTGGTGCACATCCTGGCACCACCAGTGATACTCGTGCACATCCTGGCACCACCAGTGATACTCGTGCACATCCTGGCACCACAAGTGATACTCGTGCACATCCTGGCACCACCATTGATACTGTGCACATCCTGGCACCACCAGTGATACTCGTGCACATCCTGGCACCACCAGTGATACTCGTGCACATTCTAGCACCACCAGTGACACACGTGCACATTATGACACCACCAGTGATACTCGTGCACATCCTGGCACCACCAGTGATATCGTGCACATCCTGGCACCACCATTGATACTCGTGCACATCCTGGCACCACCAGTGATACTCGTGCACATCCTGGCACCACCATTGATACTCGTGCACATCCTGGCACCACCAGTGATACTCGTGCACATCCTGGCACCACCATTGATACTCGTGCACATTCAGCACCACTCAGTGACACCAATTGACACCACCAGTGATACTGTGCACATCCTGACACCACCAGTGATACTCGTGCACATTCTAGCACCACCAGTGACACACGTGCACATTATGACACCACCAGTGATGCTTGACTTAGATAATAATAATAATAATAATAATAATAATAATAATAATAATAATAATAATAATAATAGATCATACCCACAAGAACATTATTCAAGGTGAGGAAAGAAGACTTTTTTCTGTTACAGGATCGATCACATTTTTGGCTTGTGCCTGGAGATAGTGAGTACGTGTGTGTGTGTCATGTGTGTTTTGTGGTGCAGTACACAGCAACTTGTTTTTATGCCTAACCATATTGGTTATAGTGCGCAAATAACCTGCATATAGAAGGCGGAAACCTATGACGACGTTTCGGTCCAACTTGTACCAATAACTAGTAACAGAGAGAAGAGCGAAGGTAAGGAAGTCGGTATATATAGGGGAGGGAGGCGAGGTCGAAGTACTAGAACGAGGTGGTAATAGTATAGTTGTAAAAGTAGAGGTACTGGTGAGAGTAGTAGTAGTATAAGTAGTTCAGCAGTGGCAGAGGTGGCAGTAAGATAGTAGTGGTAGAACCACAAGTCAGAGAGTGGAGTGTAAGTAGTAGTAGTAGTATATAATATGTGAGGTAGTTTAAGAACAAGATAGAGAAAAAGGAACACTGCAGGAGAACTAATGACCCACGAGGGTACGACAAAACTCTCAGGACAGAACCCACTTAGGCAGAAGAAAATGCAGGAAAATATAGGAAAGTAGAAGAGGTAATGTGAGGAGAAGATAAAGATCAGGTCAAGTCACGAGAGTTCTGAAGTTTGGATTATTTTGTATAATGAGAAAGGAAGGCATGTAAAGAAACAAAACCAGAACTAAGATTCATATTAGATTTAAATAGATGACTCGACGAAGCCTCATTTGCATGCACTTGGCTTACACACCATTGCATAGGTTCTAATCGTTTAATAACCTCGGCTTACACACCATTGCATAGGTTCTAATCGTTTAATAACTTCGGCTTACACACCATTGCATAGGTTCTAATCGTTTAATAACCTCGGCTTACACACCATTGCATAGGTTCTAATCGTTTAATAACCTCGGCTTACACACCATTGCATAGGTTCTAATCGTTTAATAACCTCGGCTTACACACCATTGCATAGGTTCTAATCGTTTAATAACCTCGGCTTACACACCATTGCATAGGTTCTAATCGTTTAATAACCTCCCTCTTTATACCGGTATTAACTGCTCTTCTATCATAACCAACACATGTCATTTGTTGTAGTGTCTATTTCAGTATCAGTTAAAAAATTATTATTGACAAACTGATGCTTTCAGTAGCTCCTGATGCTAATGATACATGGCTATTGTATCATTAGCATTATGACCTAATATATCATTAGCATCAGGGCCTAATATATCATTCGCATCAGGGCCTAATATATCATTAGCATCAGGGCTTAATGTATCATTAGCATCAAGGCCTAATGTATCATTAGCATCAGTGCCTAATGTATCATTAGCATCAGAGCCTAATGTATCATTAGCATCAGGGCCTAATGTATCATTAGCATCAGGGCTTAATGTATCATTAGCATCAAGGCCTAATGTATCATTAGCATCAGTGCCTAATGTATCATTAGCATCAGGGCCTAATGTATTATTAGCATCAGGGCCTAATGTATCATAAGCAATCAGGGCCTAATGTATCATTACCATTAGGGACATGCCGGGTCACCATTTGGAGAAGACCCGAGCGGATGTACCGGCGTACCTACAATAACAACAATAGCATTAGGGCCTAATATATCATTAGCATCAGGGTCTAATGTATCATTAGCATCAGGGCATAATGTATCATTAGCATCAGGGTCTAATATATCATTAGCATCAGGGCCTAATGTATCATTAGCATGAGGGCCTAATGTATCATTAGCATCAGGACCTAATGTATCATTAGCATCAGGACCTAATGTATCATTAGCATCAGCACCTAATGTATCATTAGCATCAGGGCCTAATATAGCATTAGCATCAGGGCCTAATGTATCATTAGCATCAGGAATTAATGTACCATTATCATCAGGGGCCTAATGTATCATTAGCATCAGGGCTTAATGTATCATTAGCATCAGGGTCTAATATATCATTAGCATCAGCGCCTAATGTATCATTAACATTAGGTCTAATGTATCATTAGCATCAGGGCCTAATGTATCATTAGCATCAGGGCCTAATGTATCATTATCATCAGGGCCTAATGTATCATTAACATCAGGGCCTAATGTATCATTAGCAATCAGGTTTAATGTATCATTAGCATCAGGCCTAATGTATTAGCATCAGGGTCTAATATATCATTCGCATCAGGGCCTAATGTATCATTAGCATCAGGGCCTAATGTATCATTAGCATCAGGGCCTAATGTATCACTAGCATCAGGGTCTAATGTATCATTAGCATCAGGGTCTAATGTATCATTAGCATCAGGGCTTAATGTATCATTAGCATCAGGGCCTAATGTATCATTAGCATCAGGGCCTAATGTATCATTAGCATCAGGTCTAATGTATCATTAAGAACATAAGAACATAATAAAGAAGGAACACTGCAGCAGGCCTACTGGCCCATGCGAGGCAGGTCCAAATCTCCAACGGCTTAAGCCAATGCCCCGACCCAGCCAGGTCAGGTTACATTCACTTAAGGAAGGAGCACTGCATCTGACCTAGTAGCACAACCTAGTCAGGACCAATTCACACCCAACCGCACCCACTCATATAATTGTCCAGCCGACCACCTGGTCAGGTCACTTCCACTTAAGGAATTAGTACAGGTCAGGTTACATTCACTTAAGGAAGGAGCACTGCATCTGACCTAGTACAAGCTCACACCCATCCACACCCACTCATGTATTTATCTAACCTATTTTTAAAACTACACAACGTCTTAGCATCTATGACGGTACTCGGGAGTTTGTTCCACTCATCCACAACTCTATTACCAAACCAGTGCTTTCCTATATCCTTCCTGAATCTGAACTTTTCCAACTTGAAACCATTGCTGCGAGTCCTGTCTTGGTTGGATATTTTCAGCACGCTATTTACATCCCCTTTGTTTATTCCTGTTTTCCATTTGTACACCTCAATCATATCCCCCTAATTCTACGCCTTTCTAGAGAGTGCAGATTCAGGGCCCTCAGTCTATCCTCATAGGGAAGATTTCTGATACATGGGATCAACTTTGTCATCCTCCTCTGTACGTTTTCCAGTGCATTTATATCCATTCTGTAATACGGTGACCAGAACTGTGCAGCATAATCTAAATGAGGCCTAACCAAAGATATATAGAGTTGAAGAACAACCTGAGGACTTCTGTTATTTATACTTCTTGATATGAAGCCAAGGATTCTGTTAGCTTTATTGCGAACACTTATGCACTGTTGTCTAGGCTTCAGATTACTACTAACCAGAACTCCTAAATCCTTCTCGCAATTACAAGTAATAAGATCTATATTATTCAGCTTATATGTGGCATGGTTATTGTCCTGCCCAACATTTAGAACTTTGCATTTGTTTACATTAAACTGCATCTGCCACTTCTCCGACCACTGCATCAGTCTATTCAAATCATCCTGGAGTGCTCTAATGTCCTCGTTTGAATGAATTGGACGGCCTATTTTGGTGTCATCAGCAAATTTACTTATGCTACTATTTATTCCCTCATCTATGTCGTTTATGTAAATTGTAAACAACAGGGGCCCAAAACTGACCCCTGTGGAACACCGCTTGAGACACGCCCCCATTCTGATTTCTCTCCATTTATGCAAACTCTCTGCCGCCTATTAGTCAACCATGCCTCTACCCAGGAAAAATTTCTCCTCCTATTCCGTGTGCCTTAAGTTTCCTCAGTAGCCTCTGAAGTGGAACTTTATCGAAAGCCTTACTGAAGTCCATATACACAATATCATATTCATTACCATGATCTACTTCCTCAAACACCTTAGTGAAAAAGTTAGTAAATTCGTAAGACATGAACGCCCCTTTGTAAAACCGTGTTGAGATTCATTAATCAATTTATGCTTTTCAAGATGGCTACGAATTGCCTCGGCAATTATTGATTCCATAAATTTACCAACTATGGAGGTAAGGCTTATTGGTCTATAGTTCGAAGCTAAGGACCTGTCACCTGCCTTGTAAATAGGTATTACATTTGCCCTTTTCCACTTGTCTGGCACTATGCCAGTTTGTAGTGATATATTGAAAAGATTTGCCAAAGGTTTGCTAAGTTCCTCTTTACATTCCTTTAAAACTCTTGCAAACAGTTCATCAGGGCCTGGGGATTTGTTAGGTTTTAATTTCTCTATTTGTCTGAGGACCATGTCACTAGTTACCCCAATCGAGCATAGTCTGTTATCTTCCAGTTCTACATAATTTATTATTTCTGGAATTCTGCTAGTATCTTCCTGAGTAAAAACTGAGAGGAAGTAAGTATTGAAAATTTCACACATATCCTTATCACTGTCCGTGATCTGTCCTGAGTTACTCTTAAGTGGGCCTATCTTGTCCCTAATCTTACTTCTGTATACCTGAAAGAACCCTTTGGGTTAGTCTTCGAATCCCTTGCGACCTTAGCCTCATAATCCCTTTTTGCTTTTCTTATTCCTTTTTTATTTCTCTCTTTAATTGAAAATATTGATTTCTTATCTGTCCATCCCCTCTTTTGATACGCCTATATATGCCTCTCTTTTGACCAATGAGATGTTTTAATCTATTGTTCATCCATTTAGGATCATTTTTGTTAGATCTAATTTCCCTACTTGGAACAAAAGTTGTCTGGGCAGCTAGAACTATGCTCTGAAAAACGTCATATTGGCAACCAAAACCACCTACCTGACCCATAGTCAGGTCATCCCAATTTAGCCCACCTAGGTAATTTCTCAGCCCCATGAAGTCGGCTACACGAAAGTCTGGAACTGAGACTTGATTGCAGTTACCTGGGTAATTCCATGATATATTAAAACTAAGTGATTTGTGATCGCTTTCCCCAAGCTCTTCATTAACCTCAAGATTATTAATTAGTGATTCTTTGTTAGCAAGAACCAAATCAAGCAAGTTGCTACCTCTAGTTGGTTCTGTCACAAACTGTTTTAAAAAACAATCCTGAACCGTATCAAGAAAGTCACTAGACTCAAGATTACCTGTCACATTGTTCCAATCAATGTGTCTAAAGTTAAAATCTCCCATTAACACAACATTTTCATATCTAGACGCCTTATGAATTTCGTCCCATAGCAGCTTACTGCGCTCCCTATCCAGGATTGGGGGTCTGTAAATCACACCCAAAATTAATTTTTCACGACCCTCGTGAAACTGTAGCCAAACAGATTCTGTGTCAGCTGTTTCTAATCTTATATCTTGTCTAACACAACAATTTAAATTATCTCTGACATACATCGCCACTCCACCACCCTTCCTGTTGACCCTATCAGTGTGGAATAGTTTGTAACCCTGAATGTTGCACTCGGAAGGCATTTCTCTATCTTTCAGGTTGAACCAGGTCTCTGTTATAGCAATAATATCTATATTACCTGCACTTGCAAGTAATCTTAGCTCATCTATCTTATTTCTTAGACTCCTACTATTTGTATAGTAAACCTCAAGGGAGCTAGTCACTCGTTGCCCTCTACTATCTCTCTTTGTTTGTTGATCAATTGTTTTGCATTTACAAACAACTTTATTTTGAATCTTATCTTTTAAACATAACCCTGGGGTATCCTGGAAATATCTGCTGTTTCCAGGCCTAATACCACAGCCTGATTGTTTCCCACAAACACCCATACCTCTATAATCTATCAGTTTAAAGTCCTAGACAAGTCTCGAATGACCCCTCAATCGAATTGGCTAATGCAACCACTCCAGCCCCAGAGAGATGAACCCCATCCCTTGCATACATATCACGTTTGCCATAGAATTTGTCCCAGTTATCAATGAATGGAATTGCAAGTTCTTGCAGTACCTGTCTAGCCAGCAATTTATACCAATTGCCCTAGACATCCATTCATTGCCCACTCCTTCTAGGCAAAATGCTACATATGATTGGGATACCTCCCTTAGACCTAACGACTTCTATGGCTGACCTATACTTATCTAGTAGCTCCTGTCTTCTGCCCTTCCCAATGTCATTACCACCAGCACTAAGACAGATAATAGGCTTGTTCCCATTACCTGACATAATATTATCCAACCTGCTGACTATGTCACCAATACCAGCTCCTGGGAGGCACACCCCCTGTCTGACCTTCCTGTCTCTGTTACAAAAGGCACGGTCCATATATCTTACCTGAGAGTCTCCCACAATCAGAATATTCTTACCTTGATTAGCAGGGGAGTCAGTGGTACCTTTAACCTCACTGACCACTGAAGTACACTCGTCCTGAGAACAGAGAATCGATTTCCTACCTTCACATCTTCACTATTAACCTTCTTTATCTTCCTTCTTCCTGAATTGTGAACCACTTGCCACTTAAAGCGGCTGCCACTTTCACTGTTGGTAATCATTTCCTCCTTACCAGCTCCAACCATCTCACACTCACTCCCACACCCATCTAGGCGAAGCTTCAGCCTCCTATTTTCCTCCTGAAGTAGTAGAACCTCCTTCTTCAACACTTCAACCTGAGATTCTAAAACACTGCAGTGAGCCATGTGCTCGGTATCACCCCACGCTAATTCCCAGACAGCTTAGGACAGGTATGACCACACGTGACCACTGACCTAATGTATCATTAGCATCAGGGCTTAATGTATCATTAGCATCAGGGCATAATGTATCATTAGCATCAGGGTCTAATGTATCATTAGCATCAGGGTCTAATGTATCATTAGCATCAGGGTCTAATGTACCATTAGCATCAGGGTCTAATGTATCATTAGCATCAGGGCTTAATGTATCATTAGCATCAGGAGCCTAATGTATCATTAGCATCAGGGTCTAATGTATCATTAGCATCAGGGCTTAATGTATCATTAGCATCAGTTGCCTAATGTATCATTAGCATCAGCGCCTAATGTATCATTAGCATCAGCGCCAAATGTATCATTAGCATCAGGGCCTAATGTATCATTAGCATCAGGGCCTAATGTATCATTAGCATCAGGGCCTAATGACACATTAGAGCCTAATGTGTCATTAGCATCAGCGCCTAATATGTCATTAGCATCAGGGGCTAATGTATCATTAGCATCAGCGCCTAATGTATCATTAGCATCAGGGCCTAATGTGTCATTAGCATCAGCGCCTAATGTGTCATTAGCATCAGCGCCTAATGTGTTATTAGCATCAGGGTCTAATGTATCATTAGCATCAGGGCTTAATGTATCATTAGCATCAGGGCCTAATGTGTCATTAGCATCAGCGCCTAATGTGTCATTAGCATCAGCGCCTAATGTGTTATTAGCATCAGGGCCTAATGTATCATTAGCATCAGGGCCTAATGTATCATTAGCATCAGCGCCTAATGTGTCATTAGCATCAGCGCCTAATGTATCATTAGCATCAGCGCCTAATGTGTTATTAGCATCAGGGCCTAATGTATCATTAGCATCAGGGCCTAATGTATCATTAGCATCAGCGCCTAATGTGTCATTAGCATCAGCGCCTAATGTGTCATTAGCATCAGCGCCTAATGTATCATTAACATCAGGGCCTAATGTATCATTAACATCAGGGCCTAATGTATCATTAACATCAGGGCCTAATGTATCATTAGCATCAGGGCCTAATGTATCATTAACATCAGGGCCTAATGTATCATTAACATCAGGGCCTAATGTATCATTAACATCAGGGCTTAATGTATCATTAGCATCAGCGCCTAATGTATCGTTAGCAATCAGGGCCTAATGACACATTAGACCCTAATGTATCATTAACATCAGGGCCTAATGTATCATTAACATCAGTGTCACTCATGATGTTCGTCTACAATAGTTTTCTGATAATACATTGCTTTGTTTTTATGATGTATTAGAGTTTTATGTTTGCGTCTTCCAAGGTAAATACTTTAAGGTGGTAAATCATTAGTTTTCTCTTTGCTAATGTTACTTGTGTTAATAACAGTGACTTCAGGCTTCTGTTGTAACTGTTGGGTGACACCTACAAGCTGTGGTCAGGCTTCTGTTGTAACTGTTGGGTGACACCTACAGGCTATGGTCAGGCTTCTGTTGTAACTGATGGGTGACACCTACAAGCTGTGGTCAGGCTTCTGTTGTAACTGTTGGGTAACACCTACAAGCTGTGGTCAGGCTTCTGTTGTAACTGTTGGGTGACACCTACAGGATGTGGTCAAGCTTCTGTTGTAACTGTTGGGTGACACCAACAAGCTGTGGTCAGGCTTCTGTTGTAACTGTTGGGTGACACCTACAGGCTGTGGTCAGGCTTCTGTTGTAACTGTTGGGTGACACCTACAGGGTGTGGTCAGGCTTCTGTTGTAACTGTTGGGTGACACCTACAGGCTGTGGTCAGGCTTCTGTTGTAACTGTTCGGTGACACCTACAAGCTGTGGTCAGGCTTCTGTTGTAACTGTTGGGTGACACCTACAGGCTGTGGTCAGGCTTCTGTTGTAACTGTTGGGTGACACCTACAGGCTGTGGTCAGGCTTCTGTTGTAACTGTTGGGTGACACCTACAGGCTATGGTCAGGCTTCTGTTGTAACTGTTGGGTGACACCTACAAGCTGTGGTCAGGCTTCTGTTGTAACTGTTGGGTGACACCTACAAGCTGTGGTCAGGCTTCTGTTGTAACTGTTGGGTGACACCTACAAGCTGTGGTCAGGCTTCTGTTGTAACTGTTGGGTGACACCTACAGGCTGTGGTCAGGCTTCTGTTGTAACTGTCGGGTGACACCTACAAGCTGTGGTCAGGCTTCTGTTGTAACTGTTGGGTGACACCTACAAGCTGTGGTCAGGCTTCTGTTGTAACTGTTGGGTGACACCTACAAGCTGTGGTCAGGCTTCTGTTGTAACTGTTGGTGACACCTACAAGCTGTGGTCAGGCTTCTGTTGTAACTGTTGGGTGACACCTACAAGCTGTGGTCAGGCTTCTGTTGTAACTGTTGGGTGACACCTACAAGCTGTGGTCAGGCTTCTGTTGTAACTGTGGGTGACACCTACAAGCTGTGGTCAGGCTTCTGTTGTAACTGTTGGGTAACACCTACAAGCTGTGGTCAGGCTTCTGTTGTAACTGTTGGGTGACACCTACAGGCTGTGGTCAGGCTTCTGTTGTAACTGTTGGTGACACCTACAAGCTGTGGTCAGGCTTCTGTTGTAACTGTTGGGTGACACCTAAAAACTGTGGTCAGGCTTTGTTGTAACTGTTGGGTGACACCTACAAGCTATGGTCAGGCTTCTGTTGTAACTGTTGGGACACCTACGGCTGTGGTCGGCTTCTGTTTTAACTGTTGGGTGACACCTCAGGCTGTGGGCAGGGTTTGTTGTAAAGTTGGGTGACACCTCGCTGTGGTCAGGCTTTGTTGTAACTGTTGGGGACACCTACAAGCTGTGGTCAGGCTTCGTTTTAACTGTTTGACACCTACAGGGTGTGGTCAGGCTTTGTTTAACTGTTGGGTGACACCCCAAGCGTGGTCAGGCTTCGTTGTAACTGTTGGGTGACACCTACAGGCTGTGGTCAGGCTTCTGTGTGATGCTGGGGTTGTCAAACCTCCTGTGTGAGGCTGGGGTTGTCAAGCCTCCCTATGTGAGGCTGGGGTTTTCAAGCCTCTCTGTGTGAGGCTGGGGTTGTCAAGCCTCTCTGTGTGAGGCTGGGGTTGTCAATCCTCTCTGTGTGAGGCTGAGGTTGTCAAGCCTCTCTGTGTGAGGCTGGGGTTGTCAAGCCTCTCTGTATGAGGCTGGGGTTGTCAAGCCTCAATGTATAAGGTTGTCAAGCCTCTCTGTGTGAGGCTGGGGTTGTCATGCCTCTCTATGTGAGGCTGGGGTTGTCAAGCCTCTCTGTGTGAGGCTGTCAAGCCTCTCTGTGTGATGCTGGGGTTGTCAAGCCTCTCTGTGTGAGGCTGGGGTTGTCAAGCTTCTCTGTGTGATGCTTGGGTTGTCAAGCTTCTCTTTGTGATGCTGGGGTTGTCAACCCTCTCTGTGTGAGGCTGGGGTTGTCAAGCCCCTCTGTGTGATGATGGGGTTGTCAAGACTCTCTGTGTGAGGCTGGGGTTGTCAAGCCTCTCTGTATGAGGCTGGGGTTGTCAAGCCTCAATGTATAAGGTTGTCAAGCCTCTCTGTGTGAGGCTGGGGTTGTCAAGCCTCTCTATGTGAGGCTGGGGTTGTCAAGCCTCTCTGTGTGAGGCTGTCAAGCCTCTCTGTGTGATGCTGGGGTTGTCAAGCCTCTCTGTGTGAGGCTGGGGTTGTCAAGCTTCTCTGTGTGATGCTTGGGTTGTCAAGCTTCTCTTTGTGATGCTGGGGTTGTCAACCCTCTCTGTGTGAGGCTGGGGTTGTCAAGCCCCTCTGTGTGATGATGGGGTTGTCAAGCCTCTCTGTGTGAGGCTGGGGTTGTCAAGCCTCTCTGTGTGATGCTTGGGTTGTCAAGCTTCTCTTTGTGATGCTGGGGTTGTCAACCCTCTCTGTGTGGGGCTGGGGTTGTCAAGCCCCTCTGTGTGAGGCTGGGGTTGTCAAGCCTCCTTGTGTGAGGCTGGGGTTGTCAAGCCTCCCTGTGTGATGCATGGGTTGTTTTCTCTGTGTGATTCTGGGGCTGTCAAGCTTCTCTGTGTGAGGCTGGGGTTGTCAAACCTCTCTGTGTGATGCTGGGGTTGTCAAGCCTCCCTGTGTGAGGCTGGGGTTGTCAAGCCTTCCTGTGTGAGGCTGGGGTTGTCAAGCCTCTCTGTGAGGCTGGGGTTGTCAAGCCTCCCTGTGTGAGGCTGGGGTTGTCAAGCCTCCCTGTGTGAGGCTGGGGTTGTCAAGCCTCCCTGTGTGATGCATGGGTTGTTTTCTCTGTGTGATTCTGGGGCTGTCAAGCCTCTCTGTGTGAGGATGGGGTTGTCAAACCTCTCTGTGTGAGGCTGAGGTTGTCAAGCCTCTCTCTGTGATTCTGGGGTTGTCAAGCCTCCCTGTGTGAGACTGGGGTTGTCAAGCCTCCCTGTGTGAGGCTTGGGTTGTCAAGCCTCTTCTCCTCTAATACAATACTAGAGGTATTACAGTCGCTGCTTGATCTCAGAGAGGTATCCCCGTATACCATAAGCTCAGCCTCCTCTACCTCAATGCACGCCAAAGTAATATTTGAGGTTGTCCATAAAATTCCATTGCAGCTAAATATGAATATGTATACGTGTTTGCGCATAAATTTCCGTACATATGTTCACTTTCATATGTATATAGTACATGCGTGCGTATGCATGCATGTACTTATATATATATATATATATATATATATATATATATATATATATATATATATATATATATATACATACTGGTGTCTGGTGTGGTCACCATACTGGTGTGTGTTGTTATGTGGTCACCATACTGGTGTATGTTGTGGTGTGGTCACCATACTGGTGTGTGTTGTGGTGTGGTCACCATACTGGTGTGTGTTGTGGTGTGGTCACCAAGACAGGTTTTTAAACAATTTATTCGATATTTCTCAGTCCAGGTATTTATAAGTTGTCATAAATTTTGCAACCATTGTTTTCCATTCTCTCACTCTTGTTATTATAGTGTGTGTGTGTGTGTGTGTGTGTGTGTACTCACCTAATTGTACTCACCTAATTGTGGTTGCAGGGGTCGAGACTCAGCTCCTGGCCCCGCCTCTTCGCTGTCCGCTACTGGGTCTCTGCTCTCCCTGCTCCATGAGCTTTATCATACCTTGTCTTAAAACTATGTATGGTTCCCGCCTCCACTGTATCGTTCGCTAGACTATTCCACTTCCTAACTACTCTATGGCTGAAGAAGTGCTTCCTAACATCCCTTTGACTCATCTGAGTCTTCAGCTTCCAGTTGTGTCCCCTTGTTTCTGTATTCCCTCTCTGGAACATCCTGTCACTATCTACCTTGTCGATTCCCTGCAGTATTTTGTATGTCGTTATCATGTCTCCTCTAACCCTTCTGTCCTCCAGCGTTGTTAGTCCTATTTCCCTCAACCTTTCTTCATATGGCATTCCCTTGAGCTGTGGAACTAGCCTTGTCGCAAACCTTTGCACTTTCTCTAATTTCTTGACGTGCTTGACCAGTTGTGGGTTCCAGACTGGTGCTGCATACTCTAGTATGGGCCTGACGTACACGGTGTACAGTGTCTTGAACGATTCCTTGTTAAGGTAACGGAACGCTAATCTTAGGTTTGCCAGTCGCCCATATGCTGCCGCGGTTATCCGGTTGATGTGTGTTTCCGGAGACGTGCTTGGCGTTATACTCACCCCAAGATCTTTCTCCTTTGATGAGGTTTGTAGCATTTGTCCACCTAGCTCAGGACACTGCCCTACGAAGAAAGGTTGAGGGAAATTGGACTAACAACACTGGAGGACAGAAGGGTTAGAGGAGACATGATAACGACATACAAAATACTGCGGGGAATCGACAAGGTAGATAGTGACAGGATGTTCCAGAGAGGGAACACAGAAATAAGGGGCACAACTGGAAGCTGAAAACTCAGATGAGTCAAAGGGATGTTAGAAAGCATTTCTTCAGCCATAGAGTAGTCAGGAAGTGGAACAGTCTAGCAAATGATGTATTGATGAGCCTGTACTCTGTCAGCGGTCTTCTTTACCCTTCCCCAATCTTCATGACTTTGCATTTAGTGGGATTAAATTCGAGAAGCCAGTTGGTAGACCAGATGTCCAGCTTGTCCAGGTCTCTTTGAAGTCCTGCTTGGTCCTCATCTGATTTGATTCTCCTCATTAATTTCACATCATCTGCGAACAGAGACACTTCTGAGTCTATCCCGTCCGTCATGTCATTTACATATACCAAGAATAGCACTGGTCCTAGGACTGACCCCTGCGGGACCCCGCTCGTCACAGGCGCCCACTGTGATACCTCATCACGCACCATGACCCATTGTTGCCTCCCTGTGAGGTATTCCCTGATCCATTCCAGTGCCCTTCCTGTTATACACGCTTGGTCTTCCAGCTTCTTCACTAATCTCATATGGGGAACTGTGTCGAAGGCCTTCCTGCAGTCCAGGAAAATGCAATCAACCCACCCTTCTCTCTCGTGTCTTAACTCTGTTACTTTGTCGTAGAACTCCAGGAGGTTTGTTACACAGGATTTGCCTTCCATGAATTCGTGCTGTCTGGCGTTGATTATCCTGTGCCGTTCCAGATGCTCCACCACTCTTTTCCTGATGATTTTCTCCATGACTTTGCACACTATGCACGTAAGTGACACTGGTCTATAGTTTAGTGCCTCTTTTATGTCTCCTTTCTTAAAAATGGGGACTACATTGGCTTTTTTCCATACCTCAGGTAGCTGCCCAGTTTCAAGGGATGTGTTGAATATTGTGGTAAGTGGCACTCTAAGCATCTCTGCTCCCTCCCGAAGAACCCACAGGGAGATATCGTCCGGACCCATCGCCTTTGAGGTGTCAAGGTCACTGAGCAACTGCTTCACCTCCTCCTCAGTTGTGTGTATGCCATCCAACACTTGATATATTCCTTGTTGGTGTCCCTCTCTGTCCTGTCTACCCAGCTGCCTTCCCTCCTCCACTGTGAATACCTCCTTAAACCTCGAGTTGAGCTCCTCACATACCTCTTGGTCGTTTCTTGTGAGTTACCCATCGTCTTTCCTCAGCCTTATCACCTGGTCCTTGACTGTTGTCTTCCTTCTGATGTGACTGTACATCAGTTTCAGGTCAGACTTGACTTTCGATGCTATATCATTTTCGTACTGTCTCTGGGCCTCCCTCCATACCTGTGCATACTCGTTTCTAGCTCTATGACTAATCTCTTTGTTTTCTTGGGTTCTTTGCCTTCTGTACTTTTCCTTCAGGGTCATGGTTGGGCATTTCCTTAATTTTCTTTGAGGGCCAAATTTTTCCCAATCCCCCAATTTCTGAAAATTTGTCAGGGGGTGTCCCCCCTATTGCTAACATACCTCCAATCCTTTGTTTCTCCTCCTGTTTTCTTTATCATGGGGGGCCCGGCTTCCGGAGGCCGAGACAAAGATTGACCTCTTTCTTCATCCCAGTGTCTCCCCCTTTCCCCATCAAAAAATGCATTACATCTTCCATTTAACCCAGGGGGTAGCCCCTATGCCCCTGTGTGTCCATCCTGCTCATTTTCCCTGTCCCTGCAGTATATTGTTGGGGTCACTGCTTTTAGCATGTCTGCTGCTTTTTTACTCCCTCTCATGTGTTGTTGCTTTTGCCCATCTTGTCCCCTTTTTTTGTCTACACCCCCTCATGTTATTAATGTGCTACTTATCTTTTTTTGCCCCCCTTGGGTCTTTTTTACCTTGCATACAAGATGTCTTCTTTTTCTTTGCCCTTCCCTTTATCTTCCCTGGTTTTTAAAATTCCGGTGACATATTTGAACAGTTACATTTAACTCTAAGCTGTGTCAGGCTCTGCAGCTTTCTTTTAAGATCTGGATTTTGCTTCGCTTTCTTGGCTTGCAGTTCCAAAATGCTTTCAGCATATTTTCCTTCATTCTCTTCTGATCCTGGGGTTTTTCCCCTTCCCCCCCCTCCCTTTTTTGAGTTCTTCCTCCCCAGTGACCTCCCGGTATCCATCATGCCACTTGTTGACATCCTTCTCCCTGTTCCCCCCTTTCCCCCCGGTGTGCCTTATGTGTGGAGTGGAATGTCAGAAGGGGGGAAAAAAGGGAGAGAAAAGGAGGGTTGGGGGGAAGGGACTCGGGAAGGGGGGCGAGAGGGGGGAAAAGGGGGGTGGGGGTGTGGTAGGGGGGAGGAAAGGGGTACTCGGGAAGGGGGGGAGGGGGAGGGGGAAAGGGGAAGGAGTGTGGTAAAGGGGGGCAAGTGGGGGCAGGAGATGGTCCAGAGAGGGGGGTACGTGAGTGTGGTAGAGAGGGAGAGTGAGGTAGGTAGGAGAGGTAGAGTGCATGATGGTTGGGTGGGAGGAGGGGAAGAGGTGGTAAAACCCGGGTTGCGGGTGAGAGGTTGAAAGTACCAGGGGTGTATGGGGGAAGGGGGGGGGGGGGTGATGAAGGGGGGGGGATTAGGGTTGTCACGGGGGAAAGGGGAATCCCGGGGGGGTGCGGGAGGGAAAAGAAAGGGGGATGGATGGAAGGTAGGGGGAAAGAGAGGGGGGGGGGGGGGGGGAAGAGAGAGAGGGAGGGGAAAAGCGAGGGGGGAAGAGGGGAGAGAGGGGGAAGGAGGAGAGAGGGAAGGAGAGGGGGGGAAAAAAGGGGAGCGAGAGAGAGGGAAGGGGGGGAGAGAGAGAGGCAAAGAGGGAGAGAAAAGGCAAGAGGAGGAGAGGGGGGGAGAGAGAGAGGGAAGGAGGGAGAGGAAGGAAGATGGGAAGGAGGACAGGGAGAGAGTGAGGGGAGAGAGAGGGGAAGAGGGGGAAAGAGAGGGGGGGGGGGGAGTGGGGTGTGTGAGGGGGAGGGGGGGGGGTAGAGAGAGTTTTGGTCAGATTCAATCCCCTTTTTCGTTGGTGTGTGGCCCCCCCATGTGTGTGTGTGTGTGTGCGTGTTTTTGTGTGTGTTTTGTGTCTCACTTGTAGTTGGGGGGTTGAGACTCAGCCCTGGCCCCGCCTCGCTGTCCGCTGGGGGTATCTGCCTCCCCCCCATGATTTTATCATCCGCTTAACTCCACTATATCGTTTGATTTTCCTTTTCATGACTATTTGGCTGAAGAAATGCTTCCAACATCCCTTTGACTCATCCAGTCTTCAGTTCCAGTTTGCCCCCTTGTTTCTGTGTTCCCTCTCTTGAACATTCTGTCACTACCCCCCTTGTCTTCCCCCTGCATATTTTGTATGTGTTATTGTCTCCTCTAACCCTTCTGTTCCCGGGGGTTTTACCCCTTTTCCCTCAACCTTTTTCTTCATAGGACAGCCCCTGAATTGGGGAATTATTTCAAAAACCTTGCACTTTCTCTGCTTCTTGCTGCGACAAGATGTGGGGCCAGACGGTCCATACTTGTAGGGCCCCTGACGCCCCACGGTGTACAGTGTCTTGAACGATTCCTTGTTAAGGAAAGGGGGCCTAATTTGGTTTTTGCCATCCCCATATGCCCGGTTATCTGGTTGATGTGCCCCCGGAACGTGCTTGGCATTATACTCCCCCAAGGTTTTTTCTCCTTTGGGGTTTTTGTAGCCTTTGTCCCCTGCCTGTACTCTGTCAGCAGTCTTCTTTCCCTTCTCCGATCTTCATGACTTTGTTTTTGGGGGGTTAAATTAGAACCAGTTTTTCAGATGTGCTTTGGTCTGTTTAATCCCCTTGGTCCTCTTCCGATGTGATGTGTGTGTGTGTGGGCCCTTGTTGCCGAAGTTTCCTCCTTGGCCACTCCTGGTTCCTTCTTCTCCTTCTTTCTTATCAATGTACTCACAGATGCCCCAAAATGTACTACACCCCCGGGCCGGGCGTTCCCCCCTAATTCCCCAGGTAGTCAGGTATTCAAATCCGTGTTAAACATCCACCCTGTCTCTTATCCCCCCTTTTTGGGTTTAATAATCTTATAACCCCCTGGTACTTTTTGGAACACGTTAGGCTTAGTTCTCAAATCCCTGCACCCCCGCACTCTTTCCCCCACATTAACTAATTTTTTTCCTTCTTATAACATATTTCCCTTTGCTGGTTTTAATTTTTATGTCACTTATCCTTGCACACGCCTATTTGCTTTACTCTTCCCTCTGGGACCACCCGAAAAATGTAATTTAATGGAGTAAACCGCGTGACCCGCCCTTTTTTGTGTGTGTGTGTACTCACCTATTTGTGGTTCAGGGGATTCATAGCTCCCGGCATGTGTGTGTGCGTGTGTGCATTTTTGTGCATGTGGTGTGTTCCGCTTTTTGCATGCATTCATGCGTGGGGAGAGCCTCAGTCACTGACCCCTCTTCAGGGGGCAATAATGTAGTCATGGGGGGGAAATACGACGGTCTGGGGTTTTGGGGAAATACTAAACAGGTATTGGGCCATTGGGAAGTCTAGATAGGTACGAGCCATTGGGGGGTATGATCTAGACAGGTACTGGGCCATTGGGAAGTACTAGACAGGTAGGGGTCATACTGAATGGGAAGGGTTAATCAGGTGCTTGCTTGGGGGATGGGAGACTAGGTGCGTAGTCTAATGATTATATTCTTAATAAAAACAAAAATAATGATGATATATAGTTACAGTACAGTGGACCCCAGTTTGTAATTAATCCGCCCGGGCTATATTAAACAAAATTTTCGAAATTGAACCATTATTTCCCTAAAAATAAGTAAATAAATTAATCCTTCCCAAAAAATATTCATATAAAATAATTAAAAAAATATATATACTATATACATTCCTTTTTTAAGGTTGCAGGCATCTGGAAGATAGGTAATGAAGAAGGGCCTCTGGGTTTTTTTTCCCCAAAAAGGTTGTTTCATCACCCACTTGTTGGGGGGAATTCTTCAGCCTCTACAAGGAAACCCCCCCCCTGCATGCCTGCCACCCCTACATGCCTGCTACCTTCCTGCATCCCCCTCCTCCCTGTGAATCTCCCCTGCATGCCTCCCTCCCTCATTTGCTACACTCCCCTGAAACTACACTCCCTGCATAAAGCTACACTCCCTGCATGCCTGCCCTCCTGCATGTCTGCTACCCCCTGCATGGCTCACCCCCGGCCTGTCCCCCCCTGCATCCCCCCACCCCTGCTGCCTCACTCCTTGAATGCTAAACTCCCTGCATGCCGCACCCCTGTTTTCTGCCACCCCTGCATAAAAAGCTCCCCCCCTGCATCCTGCTACCCCCCCCTCATGTCTCCCCTCTCTGCATGAAAGCTACACTCCTTGCATGCCTGTTCCCCCTGCGGGGTCTAAACTCCCTGCATCCTCTACCTCCCTGCATGTCTCTCACTCCCTGCATGGTTACCCCCCCTGCATGCCTGCTACACTCCCTGCATGTCTGCTACACTCCCTGCATAAATACACTTTGCATGCCTGCTAAACTCCCTGCATCAATGTAAACTCCCTGCATAACAACTCCCCATGCCCCCCCCCATGCCTGCTCATTCCTGCATGCCTGCCCCCCCTGCTACACTCCCTGCATAATTCACTCCCTGCATGAATCTCACCTCTAATGAATGCTCCCCCCCATGAATTCACCCCCCATGAATGCTACACTCCCTGCATGAACCCACCCCCCTGCATGCCTGCTATTTTGAATGCCTGCTACCCCCTGCAGAATGAAAACCTCCCCATGAATGCTACCCCCATACCTGCTAAACCCCTGCATGGCTGCTACCCCCCTCCATAATCTACCCAGGGGTGCCATAAAGTTCTTTGGACCCATGGATTTTTTCACAGTGACAATCACTAAAGCCCAAAAAAAACCCAAATGTGTGTGAATGTTTAAAAGACGTTTTTCTCTCAATGGTAAAAAGCTACTGGCGGCGTCCTGCCCCCGCGCAGGGGGGGACACGGACGGTCTAATACTTCGCCACGACGGTTTTAAGATTTCGGTGAAAAGCAAAACACGAAGTTTCAAGTAAAACCTTTAAAACTGGGGGTCCACTGTCCTTGGAAAGGGTGGGCGTATGTTTGACCCAGGGGGGGAAGGGTTTGGGGGGGTCTACCTGGGGGTGTTGGGGCATCAATCCCCCATGGCCCAGTCCTTGATTGGGCTTCCCGGTGGAAAAAGGCCTGAAAAACCAGACTGTTACGCTGGACCGTCCCCATTACTCCACACCCAGCTGATGGGGTGCTTAAATTTTTTTTTGTAATCAGTAGGAAGCTCTAAATTGGTGCATTTGTTTTTGGAAGCATTTGGGTTCAGTCAAGGGGGAAAACCCATTTTTGGGAAAAAAAAAGCCCTCACTGGCTCAAGTCATTTTTTTCAGGAGGTAGCCTTAACCTTTTTTTATCATGGATGACATTACCTTTATCATCTTTATTCCAGGCCAATTGACTATAAATTTGACTTGAATGGCAACAATTAAATTAACCAATAATGTTTGGGAATAACTGAAATATAAAAAAAATCATTAAAGATACTGTCCAGTATACATTTCTAACAAAGATTCCAAAACAGCAGGTATGCTTTCAGAATATTTAAAATTAACAACCAGTAGTACTTACTCTATTATTTTAAAATACCCCCTTACCTCATCCCTTACCAAAGCACGTGCCAGTACTGTACACCAATCCCGGGGAAAATTACAGCCCCTGTTTTCAATATTAGATCCCTAAATAAACAAGATGACCTCCTGGCACTCCTAGATTCACTAAAGACAACCTTCTCCTGTATTTTTCTTACTGAAACCTGGTTTAACAAAAACAAAAGACATCTACACACTACCAGGATAAAAGCAACCACAAGCGACCAAACAAATTGTGGGGGGGATTTTCCCCCTATTATTCTAATGAACTATCATGTAGCAAACCATATCTTTCAATGATGAATATGGTGAATATATGTTTAAAATTAAAAAAACTAAAAATTTTCCTTCAGGATGCCTCATCTAATATCTCAGCCTTTAGTGATAAACTAAAACACTGATTACAGATACACAAAGAATAAGCACCACCTTCTACTAGCAGGAGACTTCGATGTAAGTGACTAAACGCTTAAATGGTCCAAAAATATATATATTTCTTCGCCCGGCCCCAATATTTTGAAAAAAAAAAAATTTTTTTTTTTAGAAATAAAGAGCACAATTTTCTAAAATGTTATAATATAAAAAAAAAAAATTAGGGTCAGTACTTCCAGATATGATGCCCCGTTGGCATGGGGAAATTTCCTGCGGCAAAGGGCACTGCATTGCAGAAAATCTCATACAGTGGTACCTGAGTTACGATGGCCCCCCAAAAGCCCCTTTTTTGAAGTTTATTTTTTTAAATGCTTTTGTAAGTATATTTTTGGGGGTGTATGTTATGTTTTTTCCCCCTTTTTTATCATAAAAGGGTTTAACATGTACTAGCATAGGGTATTTCCAAAAAGGGCTTAGGGTAAAAGGACATTATTAGGCTAAAAGATACTTACTCGGTTTTTTGGGGTGGGCTGAAACTTATTGGTCCTTTCACATTCCTTTAAAGGTTAAAATTTTAAAACCCAAAATTATAAAAAATAGAGCTATATTAAGAAGTATATCATATAATGTACAGGTCTCCACCCCAAACATATAAACACCTTTCCCCCAAAACAATGGGTCGTCCACCTTCAACTCTTTTTTTCTCAACATTTTTAACCCCCCAGTGTCTTGATACACTGAAGATCACTGAATGTCATAGTAACATCGATCTACAATCCTTCCCATTCCTTTTTTGGGGACTCTTCCCGGGCCCGGGGCCCAAAATAAGATCACCCCCCTCAAACCCCCGCTCACTCCGGGCCCCCATTTTCCCCCAGGAAGAATTGGGGGAAAAAAACTCTCTCAAAACCCCTTCCCCCCCAAAAAAGGGGAAAACTCACTTTGCATATCCTTTTAACATATTTAAAAGTTATTACAATGAGACATGCAACTTATAACTAGTACAAAAAAAATGTGCATTTATTTTTTATAAACCCTTTTTATATTGAAAAAAAAACAGTTTAATCAGCTCTTTTAAAGTCTTTAGGGGGGCCCCGACCTAAGACCTCATAGCAAATTCTGAATAATTCAATATAATTAGGCATTCATGTTATTTAATTCAAAAATACATGCGGGTTCCCCAAAACCCCCCCAACAAGTCCATAATCCCCCTAACACCCCCCCGAGGGGGTCTTAAAAGGGCGGTCTTATAAAGACGGGTCTTAAAGATGGAGTCTCAAAAAAGCTCCCCCGTGTCCAAGGGTCGGCTAGGGAAAAAAAAGGTCTTAGTTTTAAAGGGGTAGTAACACTACTAGAGGTTTACATACCCCGGCCCCAAAAAACTCTTCACTGTACAGTTATACAAAAAAGGTGACCCAAAATGGCAATCTACAAATCTCATGGCTCCACTGAACCTTCCCAGCATAAACATCCCAAATTCTGCCCTACCATACACCAAAAAAAACCCATAATGGAACAGTACTAGAACAGGGGGGAGAGGTTATTAGAAAAACAGTTCAACCACATCCCCATACTCGGGTGTAACCAAACTACTTTAGTGGTTATAAAAAAAAATATTTTTTTACAATAAAAAGGACTACCCCCCAAAGCCCACCGGAAACCAAAACACTGACAGGCCTGTCCCCCCCGCTGCTTAAATCCAGCAGGAACTGGTACCCAAAAGGATGGCATCTTCCTGATCAGGAGATGAGAGTAGCCCCAAACCCCAAAAGAGCAGTCAGGTATCCCCAGGCAGAAATTTCCCCCAAAAACATGTCAAGGGTTCACGGGGGGGCCGAAAAAAAAGTGAGACTCTCAAGTCAACCCCCAAAAACCCCCAAAAATGGTCAGGCACATCCCCCATTTCCCCGGGGACCTCCCCCCTTAAGATCCCCAAAACCTTATGGAGGAACTGCTATAGTACATGGGGGGGGTCAGGGACCACTCAGGCACTTGGGGCCCTTTTTCGTACTTAGAGCCCCCCCAAGACACTAACAACATACCCCCTGGACTTCTATGTCACCGAAGGTTGTCAACTCCGCCTAAACCCCCACAATATTTGATCCCTGCCCCCCTTATCTTGTCTGGCCCAAAATTCCCCCTTCACAGTTGAATGGCTGGGGGGAGCACTCCCAGGCCCGCCAAGTGTTCACCACGAAAAAAAAAAAGGTCAGCACAAGACAAACACTATGCCCCTAAGCATGCACCATTTATCTAAAAAAACACCCAAAAAAGAACCTCAGCAATCACAGACAAAACCCATCTTAAGAGGGGTTGGGTCACCAAAAAAGGAAGGGGTTAAACGACCTTTTGGGACATATACAGATGCAGAATAGACAACCAATACTAATTGGGGCCCTTTTTGAAAAAAAAAACACAAACCCCAAGACATCTTCCCCCCCCGGGGCTTGCTTTCAATTTTCCCCAAAAAATTTTTCAGTTCAACCCCCCACAATAATTTGAATACTCAATAAACTCAATTGATTTTACACACAGGAAAATTTTTTGGGGCCCCCGGGAAGGAATATCACTTTTCCCCCGCCCCATGCTTTATTTTTTTCTAATACTTTTGCATCTTTTAATGCATCAGCAATCTTTCTAAGCCAGTAAACTTTAGTTGTTATTTGTACTTTTGGCAGTCAGTGCATTTGCTCAGGTGCCTTTTAATTTGGGCACCATGAAGCATGGGAATCCCCCCTGACTCTCACTAAGCACAAAAAAAAGGTTTGGGGGAAAAATTTTTCCCCCCATATCCCTGTTTTCATGCAGATTTTCCCACACAAATATTGTCAATTGGCTCAGCTTCCTTATCAATTTCTTCATGAAGTCTTGATTTTCCCCCCTTTTGTGACATCCCAAATTTTTAAAAGGGTTTCACGGGGTTGGGGCCAACTTCCAACACTTTCCTTAGAAAGACCAAACATTATTTCCCCAATCTTTCTCATAAACAGGAATTTTTTCATACTTTTCGGCCTTTCATACCCGAGTATTATTTTGTACCTTTTTACATACGGGGTCCACTGAAACATTGGTCACTCTGGTTTTTTATATAATGCTAAACCCTAACCAGTTACTGATACATTATTCTTACACCTTTTCTGCTCGGTGTGGGGTTATATATCTTACCTTGAGAATTTTTCCCCCCTGGTGGGTCCCGCAACTTTCCAACAGTATTTCACGTAACCCCGGCCCCAAAGCCAGCCCCATCTCCAGCCTCCAGAGCATTATGGTCCACGTTATGGCCCCTTTTTATTTTGGATCGGGGGATGGGTTTTAAAGGGGCCCCTTCATTTCATACAAAAAACAGTTTGAAACTGAAAAAGCCCAGGAAAGCATCACCATTCCCCCAAAAACCCAAAAGTCAGAAATTCCAGAGTGTTCCCCCCCTCAGCAGTTCAAAGAGGGGTCCCCCACCCCCCGATGTTTGTTTTTGTCTATACTACAGGCTTGCATTTTTTGCCTTTAGGGTTTGAGGGGGTTTTTTCACTACCCCCTGAGATTGGGGTGATAGGCAGTTGAAATTTTAGGCTGTACACCCCAACCCTTAACCCCCATTTCTAAATATTTTTTAAAAAGTTAGACCCTTGATCGGTTTGTATCCCGGGAAGCCAACATGAGAAAAGAACTTCATCAAAGCCCTTAAGACTACACAAAATTGTCATCCATATAGGGGGACTGCTTTCAGGTACCTGGGGGGTGAGCAATTTGTTGTGAGTAAAAAAACATTTCCCATTCTGGGGCCCTTTGGGGTTGGGGCCCCTTTCTACTATCAGCTTGCTGAAGGGGGGCCCCCTTCAAAAATTGCTGAAAGGGGGAAATTTTTTAACCCCGGACAAGGTTTCCCCCTAAATTGACAGACATGATAGGTCTTATTTTTTTTTTCCCATCTCCCAGCTGAGTCTTGAAGAAATGCCTGGAAACCTTGGAACATCATCATCATTTGGTGACAAAACACTTGTTCTCCTTTCCCCTTTGGAATCAAACAGAGGCAACTTCTGTAAAAATTTTCCCCTTAAAAAAAGCACTTATTAAATTGTGAAACTGCTTCCCCCGCCACAGCTGAGGCTCCTCAGTGTGACATCATTCTCCTGTACAGAAAAAATTTAAAGCACCTTAGTAGATGCAGTCTCTCTCACACTCCTGAACTGATCTATGCCCCCTTTATGCTCAGCTCTGGCTGGAACATCCCTTTCTTCAGTTGACTGCAGTTCAACATGGGGAAAAAGTGTTTCCAGACTTGACCCCTTTAAAAACCTCTGAAAAAATATCATAAAGACTTTTTATAGCATGATCATGACCCATACTTCTCATGGGGGGAAACCAGCAGGGGGAAGGTCTGGAAGGGCCCTTAGCCTTCTCCCCCCAAATTTGGGGAAATTTGGGTTTCCCCCTTTTTTCTAGATGTTGCTCACTGTCTAACAGGCCCATTACATTATTTCCTAAAAAGGGTAAACACCCTAAAAAATTTATCTGAAATCCTACAGGGAGAGGGGCCAAAAATTGGTATGCGGATTCTACCCATAACTTGTGTACAGGTGTTCTTATGGTCAACCCCTTAATACCTTTCAAAAATATCTTTCCCAGTATAGGTATCATTAGACACTGGCAGCACTCCCGCACGTAGCAAGGAGTAGGTGCTACATCCATCTCTAAGGGAAACAAATTTTTCAACCCTGCCCACATCCTTATGCAAGGCCACTGTGGACTTACTAGCAAAAACCGCATCCTGGGATCTAGACCCCCAAAGACTCCTCACCTTCCCTTTAAGACCTAATCAAGCCACCGGATGTGTCTCTGCAGTTAGGGTTCCTGGGATTGTTCCTCCTTTCTCTGATCTTGCTGTTTAGAAAAACAATATTTTTAAAATTGACCAGCCCTTGTTACAGAGTAGAAACAGGTATAATTCCTAAAGGTATTTTACCGTTTGGGGGACTAGTACTGTGTGCTCGAGGAACTGAAACATTATTTGATGGTCTAGGTAAACTTTGAGCTCCAGCTGACACCTTTCCTTTGTTTGAGAGGGTGCCTCAGCCTTCATTTGCCCCAAAAAAATTTTTTTGCCCCAAATGCTTTTATGACCGTAGGATTTGGAATAAGGTTTAGAAAAGACAGGGAAATTTTTTGAATGAGCATGACTGTTTTTACCTCCCCAACCCTATGAGCAAAGGGAATCTGTCACCCAGATCCATTGCTGCTGAAAGATTATCTGGGTTTCTGTCCTCCAAAAAATTCTCCAAAAGGGCAACAGGATTGCATTGTACAATTCCTCATGAACAATTAGGGGCTACCCAACTTCTCATAGTCCTTTTCCCCTTTGAACAAGCCCACTTCTTAAACAGGAACAGTTTTCATTCCCTAACTCTGTTAAGGTCTGCCCCTCCTGAAATTTTTTACTTCTGAACTTTTGCCTATATTTCTCAGGTATCATTTTGGTATGCAAACAAATACCCCTTTACTTTCTCATAATCAGAAAATTCTCCTTCTTCCAGAGTCTTTCCTCCTTGCCTACAAGCCGGTGGAGAACTAAATTTTCCCATTGCTGTTTGGGCCATCTTTGCCCCCTTTTCCTTTCCAAAAAAGGAAAAATATCTGTCTGGGTCATTCTTGTAAACTTAGGGACAAAATTTGCAGCTTTAGTTAGGTTAAATACTGCTCGGGCTCTTGGTCTGAACCTCCTAACCCTTTTACTCTCTCCTGAGTTTCTAAGAATTTTGTCTTAGCCGCAACAAAGCTAATGTTTACTCGTTCCTTTTTTACCTGGGGGAGGTGTTCCTCCTGTCACTGTTAAAGACATGTTTTGGGGTGAATTATTTACCTCCTCCTGAAGCCAGAAAATTCTAAAGATTCAGCTTTGACATATTTATCCTTAAATTCCTGCACAGCATCAATGGACAAGGTCTTTACACAGGTACATTAAAAAAATAACACAAGTTCAATGGAAAAATCTTCCTGGCACTCTACCATAACCACAAACAAAATGTGTTACTCAACTTTAATCCCCACCCTGGGAAAACAACCTGTAAACTAAACCCCTGAACCTTCCACGACACCACCAAGGGAATTTTTACAAGGTAAATTTTATCCCCCCAAAACATGTGACTCATAACCCTTTTCTCATACCAGTACATCTCCAAAGAATTTTGAGTTTTTTTAAAGCAAATAACTCCCCCGTTAAGGCCCCCATGTTAGTTTTTTTTCCCTTATTTATCATAAAGGTTCAAAATGTACTAGCATAGGGATTTACTTAAAAGGTCTTAGGGTAAAAGGGGACATTATTAAGGCTAAAAGATACTTACTCAGGTTTAGCTGCTGCATCTGAAACTTATTGGTCCTTTCACATTCCTCTTAAAGGTTTTAAACCAACATTATAAAAATAGGTTATTAAAAGTATATAAATAAAAAAGTACAGGTCTCCACTCCTAAACATATAAACAGCCTTAAAAGCACAGGGCCCTCAGCTGCCACCTTCAACTTCTTTTTTCTCAACATTTCTTAACCCTCCAGTGCTTGATACACTGAAGATCACTGAAGTCAATAGTAACATCGATCTACAATCCTTCCCTTTAACCTTGGGCACTCATTCAGCCCTGAAGCCAAATAAGATCAGCACCTACAACCCCAGCTCACTCCAGCCGCCATTGTTCTAGGAAGAATTGTGGGAAAACAACATCTCTTTTTCCCCCCAAAAAAGAACACCACTTTCATATCCTCTCAACATATCTTATTTTCAATGAGACATGCAACATAACTAGTATTCAAAAGAAATTGCATTTATTTTTTTATATAACCTATTATATTGAGAAAAACAGTTTAATCAGCCTTTTAAAGTCTTTAGGGTGGCCTGACCTAAGACCTCAAAACAAACTGAATAATTCAATATAATTAGGCATTCATTTATTTAATTACAACAATACAAAAATCCAAAATGTAAAAGGACTAGTCTATTTTTAATTATTCCTTAAGGGGATAAATTCGTTTGGTAATGGCACTTGAACAGCATTCTCGAACGAAAAATATCAATCGAGGTACCCCACTGTACTTACTGTTTTCTTTCATTTTTTGTTTAATATTCTTGGTTTTATTATATGATAACTATATTTTTTAGTAAATCTTTTGATTTAAATGAATTTTTATACCAATACGATTATATATACAAAATTATTATCATACTGACACAAACACACATGTACACATGATAGGTGATTTTGCACACCTGACTGAATCACATTCTATTATCTACAACTATATACAGTGGACCCTAGTTTTCGTTGAAAATTCTTTCCTGAATGCTGTTCGAGTGCCGTTACCTAAACGAATTTGTTCCCATAAGTACAAATGTAAGTTAGATTAGTCATTTCAGACCCCAAAAATACACTTACAAAAGCTCTTACAAAATACACTTACATAATTGTTTGAGTTTGGAGGTGAATGAAAACTGAGGGTCCACTGTAGTACAAGTATTTACATATCCCACTTATGTTTCTAGAATTCCACGATTGTATGATACTCTATGAAGCATGGATTCATACAGAGTGCCACCTACCCATGACATATGAATCGTGTGTCCTTCTGTTGTGGGGTCGTTTTGTTTTATATGGTGGTAGCACACACACAACACACTTTTCTGGGAATGCTTCTTTTTTGGGGTAGGTGGTATAGGTACCAGGTAGTGACAGTTAGGATGATTCAGTCTGGCACTTCCCACTAGCTGTGTTGTGGTTGGGGACAAGTCGCTGTTGAGAGGTAGGTACAGGTGTGGTACCATACTTTTTGCTATCTGTTTTATGATATTCAGGGGAATTCTGCAAAATGTTGTCGTTTTCCAGTCTTTATTTGTACATATTGAATGTATTGATCACTGCAATGTCTACAAGGTGGAAAACAGTTTTATATACCACTTGCAACTCCTACGCACACAGTCAACGAACCCTATCATCATGTCACACTTGTCAACTAGTCGCATATTGTTTGTACAGCGTATAGTGATCGACAACAGCTGGCTAGACAATACGTTCATTGGTGTCCTCGTTCACTTTGTTTGTACCATCTCATTTCTGTGGATGGTTGACAGAAATGTCACGTCCATTTGTCGCTGCCACATCAGTGCCATGATGTCATTGACATGAAATGCTTGTACTGCACTGTCAGCACTGCCACTGAACCTTGCTATGTTTTCTATTCCTTCTCACTGTTCCACATATATCGTATTGTCTACACATAGGAAATCAGCGAAGCATAGGGCTTGTATACCAGTTGGCTGTGTACAATGTATGGCCCTTGCCAAGGTATAGATTCCATCATCCTGCGAATAACATCACCAGAAATGCCCAACATGCACCTAGTATCATCGAGTGTGTTTCTTCCGGTGTATACAATGACATCTAACACAAGACCTCTCTCACAGTCGCACATAACAGTTTTATACCAAAGCGATTACGTTTACTAGGTATATATTGCTTGAATGACAGGCGCCCCCTTAAAGAATCAAGGACTCGTCGACAACAATGTTCTTGAAGGGATAAAAGTATGCACTGAATTTCTTCAGGTGCTAAATACTTCCGGATTTTGTATAAAGTTTTTTTTGTTTGGGTTTTCCCGTTTGAGAAGTGCAATATTCATAGCAACAGAATGAATCTGTTGCAGGGAAGGAGGTCAAGAAGATAGGAGTACTGTACTGATAAAGTTGTCTGTGGACCAGTAGTTATGTAGTATATTGTTCTTATAGGTATGTGGCATAAGCATGACAGTGGCAAGGAATAAATACATTTCAGCCACTGTTTTATCTTTCCACCTGCGCAGCTGCATGATTCCTAACCTTGCTGTGTTGTCCATGATATAGCAGTAATAATTGTTTGTCTGGGTCACTATCAAGTTCAAATTTTAGGCTCGTCAAAGTATAACTGGAAAAAGTCTAAATCCCGTAGACTCATTTGTTATGGGACATTCTAGCAGGATGCCACTTTCATCAAAAACAAAAGACTTGGAAAAATACACTTTGTGTCCAGTTCCAATCACGGTCACATGGTGCAGAGTGGACCTGTGGCATGGGGCATGGGGGGGCAGGTGGGGGGAGTAGAGGCAGCACATGGGTTTGGGGTGCCAAGTGGTCCTTTGTCTGTCCACCACCGCGCCATGTGCCCAGGCACCCTGCCCCCCACCCCTACTTCCTCCATTTTCCCCGCATATCACTTATGATCACTATCAGTGGTGGTTTGATCGTGACCTGCCACGACCCTTGGGGACCTGGCCCCTCCCTGAACGTAGGCCAAGACGCCTAAAAGTACGCTTCACAGGTGAATAATGAACATCACTATCACTAGACGAATCCTCCAATGGCATAAAATCAATCTCATCGTCATATACATCACTTTCACTATCACTAAAACACCCGGAAAATGATAGTTTCCTCTTGCATAGTTTCCCCATGGGTAACACTCGCCACTCCAAAGGTGTTTTGCCCGGGGTCTTGTGTGGCCACACTGGCAACCCCAGAAGTGTTGGGCCCCAGGGTCTGGTGTGGGTCACACTGGCTACCCCAGGGGGCGGCCCGGGGTCTGGTGTGGGCCACAGTCACCCCAGAGGTGATGGGCTGAGGGTCACCGGGATTACACATTTTTCACACCCTTAAATTAGTGGCCACACGGTGCAAATCTACTAATTCATGTTGTTATCATTTTTCCTTGAATATTAGAGCGAATGACGAGGCGTGAGTGAATCACGGGGAGGGCCATGATGTAGCCCCAAGATGAGCTAAAATGGTGCTGCCATGGGACCCAATCCAGGAAAACCTGCAGACCCATTCTCTCATGTTGGGGCACCCGGGCCTTGCCTAATTTGAAGGAATAAAAAATAAAACGTAAATATACTTAGGGCAAGCGGTAAGAACATATATATACGTTGGACCGTTATTAAAAAGAAAAAATAAAATTTTTATCAAAACCAAATTTAAACCAACAAGATTAAACAGAAATGAGTGCCAAGAATTGACCATATATGGACAAACACACTAGCCCCCTTTAAAGCGGGGATAATCATGGACAGCACTACTGACCATTTTAAATTTTTTCTCAAAAAAATTTGGGGAAAACCAATGGAAATTGAATAGTTCTTCACAAGGTGAGGCATCAATAAGAGTTTAAGCTTTCTAGATCCCTTTTTGTAATTAATATTTTATAATATGAAACAACATTGTAAGCTTTTAAGGAAATATGTAAACATTTCATTTTCATTTCTTTTTTTCACTGCAGAACTAATCTCAATTGACTGCCTACAGAATTTCCAAAATGCTGTTTGCATCAATGAAGGGTAGAAAATAGTATTTAAACAAAATAGAAAACATGAAAAACATTGTCCCATAAAACTAACAGATCACTAATAAAAACTGTTGCCCATGTCTTTAATTAAATTTTAAGATCCATCAATATGAAACATCAGTATGAAAAACAATATAGACAGGGCTTAAAAACCCAAAGAATTTATCAAACACTATAGTCAACCCTCACCAAATTAATCAAAAGTCCAAGCAACTAAAATATATTTAATAGATTTACTGAAAGAGGGGATATTGAAAAGACCGGGAAGACATCCCCAGATCCATAAACCTAATAATCAAAAATTGTACTATTTTAAACCAAAAAGAACTGAAACTCCAGCCTATTGATACAGCTAACAATATAAATGACTTCAAACAAGGGAAACAAAACCCCCAGTAAATTCCAAATACCAATGCCCAAGCTAATGATTATCTAGATGGAAACTTCCCAACATCCCTCTATCTTTCCCCCAACAGAGCCCACTGAGGTTACCATGATTATTTACTCTAAAAACAAAACAGGAAATGTAACCCAAATGAAACCACTACGACAAACGACCAGCTCAAACCCTTTCACCCACCATTGCATTACTCTTAACAAATCACTATAAACCAACACTTTCCCAGCATCCCCTAAAATAGCAAGGGGTTACACCAATACGCAAAAGGTGACTCAACAGATGAAAAAACACAGGGCCCGGATTACTGACTGCTCCAAACTCGAACAATTATGTAAGGTATTTTTGGGGGGCTAAAAAGGGCTAATCTAATTTACATTATCCCTTATAACAAATTACGGTATAAGAGGCCACGCACTTGCATATACATGTAGTATCAAGTCATACCTTATTAATAAAAAGCAATATTGCTATCAAGGACACAACCTCCTCAACAAGACCCTGGATACTGGTGTACCACAGGGAAGCGTTCTTGGTCCTCCTTTTCTTTTACACACTAAACACTTTCCTTAAGGTATCAAGAAGACCTTAGAGGCTTATTCTTTTTGGTTAAGGATGCACACGACTTTGTCGTCTCTCACCCTAATCTAGCCTCACTTAATACTATTGTTAATGAAGAGCTCACAAAAATACAACTGGATGACTGCCAATAAACTTACGCTGAATATATAAAACCTTTTACATTATGTTTGGGAGTAGAGCAAGTGATCCGTTAAACATTATGCTTAACAACATCCTTATTGCTAAACATAATGAGGGGAAAATTCTGGGTCTACACCTGACAGCAACCTGAAATTCAACACCCATATCCACAACACATAACAAAAAAAAAGTATCTAAAACAGTTGGCATCCTTTCAGAGATACAGTGCTATGTACCACAAACAGCACTACTTACACTATACTATTCACTGATCACCTCTCATCTTCACCTATGTTATTTGTGCCTTGGGGGCTTCCAGTGAATACTAAATCACCAAAACTCAGTAATAACTCAACAAAAAGCTGCAGTGTGAATGATCACGCAATCCACAGCTTTGCAAAGATCTAAACCTACTCACTATACAAAAGATTCACCAGACGGTGTGCAACCTACATTTACATAACAATCTATTCTTATATAAATCCTGGACCTAGTTAATTTTTGAGAAGTGTAATAGGACCCATGGACACAATACCAGGCAAAAATTCTGACATTCTCTGTTTAGGCTAAATCTTTTCAAAACCAATGTATATTAAAGTAGATCCAAAATCTGGCAATCTCTCCCAGAAATCTCCAGAACCACTGGCTCAGCTAGCATTTTTAAACTACAGTTAGAAAACATTTTATCTCCTTAACCTAACCTAGCTCATCATAAATAAATATGTAAAACTATATGGGCATTTGCTCAATGTACATAAACACAAAACTACAGTTAGAAAACACCTTATCTCCTTAACCTATCCTATCTATCATAAATAAATATGTAAAACTATATACAGTGGACCCTGAGTTTCGGTCATAATTCATTCCAGAAGGCTGTTCAAGTACTATTACTGAACAAATTTGTTCCCTAAGGAAATGTAATTAGATTAGTCCTTTCAGACCCGCAAAAATACATACATGCCAAAAAGAACTCACAATGATAAACTTATAATTAATGATTTCCAAGGTGACCGAAACTCGGGGTCCACTGTACCTCAATATCTGCAATCCTCTCAAATTGTTAATCATTCCATTGTGTCCATCTTAGGTTAATAATCAAACCTGTAATTCTTCTCTACCAAACTTATTAAAGCCATATAGCATGAACTAATAGAATATTCAATTTTCATGTACAACTCACACCTACAACTAATTAGAAATCATACTATGTACAATTATTGCACTGTTATTAACTGGCAGTTGTATTAATCTTGGTTAGTCTTAAGTTTCATTGAAATGCTTTCTGGTATATAAAGGGTAGCTGGCATAAAGAATTTAATGATACACACATACATACATAACAGAACACTCAGTGCAAATATTAACCCTGAGCTATAACAACTCCTGAGATCTTATATCAAAAAGGTTATTTGTGTCTTCTTGGTAGCGGGAATGCAATGATAAGGCTTCGAGGCTTCTTTACTTTATTAGAATAAAGTGTGGGGTACACAGGCTGGTGGAGCCTTGTGCTCAGGCACCAGGGGGCCATGCCCGTGAGGAGAGAGAGGGAGTGAGAGCCTGTTGACTGAATGATGCTTGTACGAGAAGTGAGGGAGAGACAAGGTGGGCTGACAGGTGGCGCTCAATGAATAGTCTCTTTTGTGGAAACTCACAGAACTAGCCATGTAGGCCACAGCCACATACATGCTCGGGCAGGCAGGATTAGCGGTGGCTGGGTTCTGGTGGTGATAGTGGCGAGGGCTTGCCTTGCACTTGTTACCTGAATTAGCTGCAGTCAACCCTGACCATGACTGGCAGTAAAAAACTCCGGCCCTCGCAAGAACAGGGCACAGAACAAAAGAAAAAAATATACATATATATAAACATATGGACATGGAAAAAACTTCCTCCAGAGGGAAGAAAAAAGGTGTGCTTGGTGGTCTAAGGCAGTGACCGCCGATGCATCACTGCACGCCTCCTGCGTCTGGACACATACTGCAACACGGAGACATAGCTGCGGGTGAGCTGTGATGCAACAGGGTACGGTCTCCTGGGACGGTGAAGCAGACATCAGTAGCTTCGCTGCAGGGTTCACCTTTCAACCTGGGCACAACCTGCTGGTGCCCCTCGAGTGAGGCGTCAGTAGCTGCAACTGTAGGACTCTTTTCTGGGTGGAGCTAATGGCAGGAGACTCTTCACTTGTACTTGTTCATGGAGTTGTCGCCAGTGAGGGTGAGCGTGGTAGGGATGATCACAAATATCTGGATGGCCTGGTGGTAGAGGACATAATTCTCTTATCAGTGGAGTGGGCTAGAAGTCAAAGTGACATCATTCCTTTGTGCAGGTTGCTCACTGAAGCTGTGACATGACGCTGACAGTTGCCTGCCGACAGGCTTAACTCGGCGGCTTGACGAGACATACTCTTGACAGTTGAAGTTACAGCAGAGGAAAGTGGTCTGGCATCCCCAAACTGGTCGTCTACAATAACTGCAGTCTGACGGTCAGAAGGTGAACTGGAACGGGTCTCGGATGGGAGAACCGCCGTGGGTACGATTCAGCAGAGGCATCTACGAGCGCGAACAATAGAGAGCTTTCTGTACAAGGGGGCTCGACGCTCATAACTGATACCTGGACTTGACAAATGTCAGCTGTCAAGCGCTGGGGCGAGGGTAAATAACGTAAATAAGCACAAAGTGTTACAGACATGAGAAACTGCATAGTAAATATACTGCACATGTGGTACAACATGGCTTAATAGCAAATGACACTTTCTGTATAAAATCGACACTACAATACATGAACATGTGAGAACACTTACTGAGAGGAATTAATGAACACATACTCACCAAACTCACCTTATAAGTCATTGCAAGTGCTTATATGTGTATTTTGGGGGTCTGAAATGGACTAATCTAATTACATCATTCCTTATGGGACACAAGTTACCTTTGTAACTTGTATTCATTACCTTTGTAACTCAGAGTTCATTACCTTTGTAACTTGTGAGTTCATTACCTTTGTAACTTCAGAGTTCATTACCTTTTGTAACTTGTGAGTTCATTACCTTGTAACTTCAGAGTTCATTACCTTTGTAACTTCAGAGTTCATTACCTTTAGAATCTTGTAGAGTTCATTAATTTTTCGTAACTCGTGGAGTCTGGTTAATTTTTGGTGGAATTTTGTGAGTTCATACTTTTGTAATCCCAGAGTTCCATTATCTGTAACTTTGTAGGTTCAATAATTTTAGAACTTGCTCAGCTATCAAAACTTTGGGGTCCAGTCCTGGACCCATTATGTACCCTGTAATCTTTTTGACTACCGCCCACAGGACGGGGTATGGGGTACATAACAGATACAGTGGACTGAAGTTTCGTAAAATCACTCCTGAAGTCTGCTCAAGTGCCATTACCGAACGAATTTACTCCCCTTAAGGAAAAATTTCACGTAGGTTAGCCCATTCAGACCCCCAAAAATACACTTCCACAAGAACTTACAAAATTATACTTACATAATTGCACGATTTCCGGCATTCGTTAACCGAGGTCCACTGTATCAAACTAAACTTATGTAAATAAACTGTTTGGTAACAGCACTTTGAATACATTCTGAATGAGGGTGAGTTTTGGAGTGTTCCGAATAGCGAGGGTCCACTGTATATCTTCTCTCAAACTTCTCGACAATAATGAAAATAAAATGCACTTCACACTGTATGCAGGATTACGGGATGGATATTTAGGTGTGACATCGAAGGTGATGTCACAGACATCGCGAGTGACGTCAGCAGATGTCGCGAGGTGAGTCATGGGGTGACATCACGAGGTGACGCCAGCAGAAGTCGCGATGTGATGTCCCTGGAGTGACGTCAGAGGGATGTCATGGGGTGACATCGCGAGTGACGTCAGCAGATCAGCCAGGGTGACGCCAGTGGAGTCGGGCAGACTCTAAGACGTCATGGCTGATAATCGATAGTTATTTGTGTCGCCTGCAGAGTGGGGTAGCAATGATAAGGTCTCTCGCAGGCTTCATTTGGTTTGGAATAAAGCTTGGGGTACACAGGGCTGTGTGTTTTGTGTTCATAGCCCGGGATCCCATGCCGGCAAGGGAGAGAGGAGTGAGAGCCTGTTGAATGAGTGAAGGCTGCTGCGTGGAGTGAGGGAGAGACAAGGTGGGGCTGACTAGTAGTATGCCCACCAGGCTTGCCCCTCTGGTGGAAAACTATGGGAACTAGCCATGTAGGCTTACAGCTTACATATGTTGCCAGGCAGACAGCAAGGCTGTCTATGCAGACAGTACAGGCTGTCTACAATCTTCAACAGATCACATGGGCATAACACTACAAATAAATATCTCTTTGGTATTCCAAATGTACAATCAACCTGAGTTAACAATATGCAAATTAAAGGAACCAAAATTTGGGCAACCTGTCTGAGTTGAAACAAACTACTTCCCAGTAGCTTCAAAACACTGTCAAAATACATGTTTTAAACTTGATGTATGTTGTAATATGTAATACATATATGTATATATATCATAAACATTTATTATGTCATTTCTATCTTAAGCCAGTTACTTATTCGGTTACTTCCTCCTCATTGTAATTCAAACTATACCTTATTATGTGCAGACATTACTCATGCTGAATTGTCACACAAAATACATGCTATAATCCTTATCTAAATACCTGCACTAGTACAGTTAAGACAGTAGTGCCAGGGTGAGAACCTGGATTCAATGACTGGGTGATCAGTTTCAGTTATCCACATTAATAGTTCAAAATACCTCTAATTTTGCGTAATAATGGCCTCTTTGGGGAAAGGGCAGAATAATTAATAATAATATTATTATTATAATTATATAAGGGAATATAATAATTGGGTGTACATGCCAAAAGCCTCCTATGGATAGCAGGAGGATTAGCACCCAAAGGAATAAGATTAATAAGGCAATAGCAGTACAGTACATATGGTTATTAGATGAGTTACAATGAATACAAGAGCCTAAGAGAAGCTGTGAAGTGCTTCCCATCAGTAAAAAGTGATAATTCTCCACTTATTGTGCATAATTTATCAATTAAACTTTATAATAGGTATGTATAGGACTTATATATAGTGTTTGCTACTATCCACAGTTTCAGTATCCACGGCAGGTCCTTGAACTTATCCCCCCACAGATACCGGGTCCACTGTACTGTATTAGTTTTAGTCTTCTTAAAATGCTTCACAAAACAGTGACTTTCCTTAGAATATACAAAAAGCTGTAATCCCAGAGATGAAATTAACACTATAATTTTTGGAAGTAAAATTTGACTTTGACTTTGGACATAAACAGAATTGTTTCAACGTGCTAAGATATTGTACTTTATTTCAGGTGTTGTGGATGGTAGCAGATGTAGAGAACCCAAAAGACTCCCTCTCGTCTTCCCAAGAGAAGGAGTTGAGACAGAAAGAGTCAACTGCCTGCTAGAGCATGACAATGTTGCAAAATTGCAGGAATGTTGAATGAATGGGGAAAAAATTGTGTGTGGCGACCTCAGCCTAATAAAGAGATGGCACTTGCTGAAACATCACTTCACATTGGTAGCCAGAAAGAAAGCCTCAAGTGTTTGAAAGCTTTACTAGATGAAAACCCACCTGAAGAGGTCCTCGATGCCCCAGATGATGACGGGGCTGGTCTGAGCTGCTGTGGCAGTCAAGAAAAGCGCAGCCTAATCTTGTTGAGATGCTCCTTAATGCTGGAGCCCACATTAATGCTCGTAATGATAATGGCCAGAGGTGCTGCATATCTTGACTTACATCAAGAGGGAGCTGAATCAGAAAGTCTTGCAGAATTTGACAGATTTACTTTTACTCCATCCAGACATTGATTTAGAGCCTCATGCACACTCCTCACACCGCTGGCAGCAGCTGCATCAAGTTGCCTCAGAATGGAGCTTCTAGAAGTGGTCTCATTAGCCTGGGTAAAAACTAGTGAATGCAGGAGCTTCTCCAGGAAGATGGAGGGGATGGCACTATTGAAAAGGTTCTGCTAAACAAACAGGCTCTTCCAGCAGTCATGATGGATGTTGAACAGCTGCCTCCTCCTAAAAGACCTTCAAAATCACAGTTCTTGGATATAATGATGGGAAAAAAATATAGATGATGTTAAGGCATTCCTGAAAATCAGTCACCTGAAGATGCTCAAAAGCTGCAGTCAACTGTCGACTTGGAAAACAAACCTTTTCTATGCCATCAAATAGCAATGAAGCCTTAGTAGAAGTTTTAATTAAATATGGAGCAAAAGCCAAGAGTATTGGAAGTAACAAATGAACTCTATTCATCGAGCTGCCGAGGTCAAGGCTGGTCTATTTTTCAACTGCATTTAAGCGAATTACACATAGCACTGAATGGAGAGACTTGGGGATTTAAAGACAGACTGCCGTATTATCCAGAAGCTAATGGAGAGCAATAAAAAAGAAGGACACTTCTCCAAGATTAATCATTCAAAGTGCTTGCAACGAATAATGCAAGATGATGTCATCTTGGAACTGAACCAGGAGTGGATGGGTCAGACTGCACTGCATGTGGCTGTTTCCTTCAACAACCAGGAGGCCAAGTGAGTGAGTTTCTTTTCCGAGGAGCTTTCTTATGCTCATCAGACACAGAGCTCCAGTGACTGTTGTATAACATCCTGAGACTCCTTCTTGCTGAAAGTGAACCTAGGAGGAGGAGCGGGATGGCTGGCCAGGCACTTCAGATCCAATAAATGACAGATGTTACTGAAAATGAAAGAGCTTCAATGAAGACCACAGGCTAAAACTTGATTATCAGTTCCTTGTGCCTCCAACTAATGAAGACATTAAGAAAGAGAGAGATAAATGAGACTGAAACATTAATGGACATTAGTAGAAGCAAACGGCACAGACATGCCATAAAACACCCACTGGTATACAGGTTCTGGTTGTAGCCAAGTATGCAAGGTTCCCTGTTTTCCTTTTACCTTCTTAATTTAGGCATTTATTTCATATTTGTCATTATTCTACATATTTCTATATGGTGGTTAAAGAAGAGATTTTACATACCTAAAGCACAGGCCGAGAAATTATCTTGGCTGGACTAGTAATGGAACCATTAACAGTGTAAATTGAAAATAAGCAAGTTGCAGTGAACTGCCTGATAGCTTTTCTCCAATCACAATATACATACACAGAGAAGTTTTCCAGATATTCTTCTCCCGCAAAATTTACCTCAAGAGTATCGAAAATTATTTGGAATGGTTTTAGTGGTAATAGTAATAGTACTGTGTTCAGCAAGATTTGCTGCTGATGTCACTCATTACCTGGCTGCAGGCTATGTGATAGTGGCTTGGTAAGTCCTCTTTATAATCTTTACATATCAGTGCCCTTATAAACTGAAATCTTACTTTATTGTATTAACTGTTTTTACCGTGGTCAGTGGCCTGTGCAAAGCCTCATTCATACACTGAGGTCTGGGTTCGGGATTCCCAGCAAGGTAGAAACATTGGGGGGTGTTTCCTTACACTGCTGTCTATTTTCACTCTTCAGAAAATTGGGTACCTGGGTGTTAGTTGATTGGTGTGGTTGCATCCCAGGACAAATTGACCTAATTTGCCCGAAAATGCTCTGTATAATAAAGCGATTTTCTATATAGTAGTATGTCATTGATGGAAGCTAGACCTGTATACCTCTATGCATGTACAGTGGAACTCGGCATCAAACTTACTGCTCCAGAAGGCTGTTCAAGTATCAACAAATTTTTCCAAACCAATTTTCTTTTGGTTAGCTGTTATCACTAATCTTCGTAGGCCCCATGGTGACTTAGTTATAAAATACAGTAGTGCCTTATTTTGTAGAGTTTGGTTTCTGCCTGTATCCAGCTCAGAATCCTCAATTTGCTCCTACAGTATATCAAATCAATTTTCCTCATTAGAAATTAATTAAACAAGCATATAATCCAGGTCTCAGCTTCTGCAAAACGCAAAACAATTCTTCAGGGCAGGAGAAAGTATTTCAATATAGTTAATATTTCCACCTCTACAGCTTATTTATCTATCAGAATTGATCAATAAGATATGAATAAACACTATAAGTAACATAGAAACATGACATAAGGTACTAGAACAGTTTTGAAATAGGCTATAATGATGGCGAGGCTCGGTGGTCATCTTAAGGTGAGAAAAACGGCTACTGCTCTCTCATAATGTGTTCTTTGGTCCTGGGTAAGAGAAAACGAAGTTTTTGAGAGGCTAACTGCACTAGATCACTAGCTTCATAAAGAAAACACTGAAAACAAAAGCTACATTTTCTCTGAAGTAGAAGCTCACCATTTATTATTGAAGTAAATGCAATAATATTGACAGGAATCATGGGCAAAAATTATTGTTCCATAGTTAATATCAGAATACGTGGTGAAAATACATTCCAAAATGTTTTTGTGGGAATGTCACAAAACTTAGCAACTTTATTTTTTGTAGAATAACTAAAGATAATTACACACATTTCCAGTGAGAACATCGCACTAGCATTGTTTTATAAGTACTAGGTGAGTAAAGGTGGCCCTCCATATTTGTGAGGGTTAGGGGATGAAGAACCTCGCGGAATCTTGAAAATTTGCGAATGTTTGACGCGCAAATATATTGTAGGGAAATATACAATAGCATTTACTTAGCCAAACAATACTGCTTCCCTTAACTTATTGAACCATGAACAATCATAAAACACTTGAAAACATCGTAAAATATTGCATATATACATGACCGTCATTTCAACAAGATAGTTACGTTCCTAAAAATGCCATGTTAGGTGAAATCGTATAGATGAACTGAAGAACTTATGGGAAAATAGGGTTACATTTCTGAGAGCCCAAAAAGCCAAACAACTTTTTTAGGCCTCCACATCTTACAAAAATAAAAGTAAATATGTACTGTAGTTCATTGTTGTATGTATTATGTTTTTACTGCTTAAGATTAATGTAATAGAAATAATAGTATTTTACCATTCCTTAAACGGTCCAAACGTATATATATACGTTCTTACCGCAACTGCCCCGAATATTTAAAAAAAATTTTTTTATTTTTTATAGAAATGAAGAAATATTTTATGTTATAGAATTAAAAAAATCTAGGTCAGTAGTTACCAGATATGAGGCAGAGAAGCTGGCTCGATGCTCACCTGACAGCAACAGGAGTCCTGCCGCTTGCAGAATCGTTGCCAATATATTCCTTTTTTTCTCATTTTTTTATTATTTTAAATAATTTTTATGTTCTGATAATTACAATTTATAGTAAGCTTTCAGATTTCATAATGAATTTATACCAGACAGTATTATTAGTACTGAAATTGTACTCAAATGATAATAATGATAGTGCATAATAATAATAATAATAATGATAGCGTATAATAATAATAATAATAATAATAATAATAATAATAATAAAAATAAATAATAATAATATGCAATTATCATTAAGAATAAATTTCAACCCTAAGCATTGTGTAAGATATGTGTCACGTCTTATCTCATCTGATCTCCACTAATCATGACTGGTGACATTTGGATGGGTGAGGCTAGTCTTATCTCTTCTTATCATCCAGTAATGATAGTGATTATATTTGAAGTTATGACTGCTTTCCTTTTGTTTCAAGCGGTTTCTCTCAATTGTTCACTATTCACCCAGGTTCTTTCTGTCTGTCTGTGTGTGTGTCTTTCTGTCTGTCTTGTGCTGCCGCCTCCTTTCTGTCTGTGTGTCGTCTCCTTTCTGTCTGTTTGTCTCAGAGAGTAAACTCTCATGAACCTCGAATGCTACATACAGATTCCAAGCACAGTATAAACACTCTGTCTGGATTTTTGAGTTGTCCTAGGTAATTTACATACTAGGTATAATTGTATTTACGTATGTGTTCCTGTTAGATAGAGACAAAGAGACAGATAAATACAGACAGACAGACGGATACAAAGACAACCAATCAGGTACTCCAGTTGGCAGTTTCTCAGCTGTTGGCAGCCAGGTGGCCAGCCAGCCAGCTAGCTGGTCTGCCAGCCTGCCAACATCATCACTAAAAAGGAGTGTTACAGACATGACATTTAGTGATTCCTGTGTTTGCCACAGTGTTTGCTCTAGCTGGCTCTAACTGGTGCTCCCAAAAGGTACTAAGTGGTCCCAGATTTTTTAATGTGGTGCACACCGAGTGTTAGGACCCTTTTCTATGCTGACCAGGCATCTCAGGCCAATCATGCCAAATTTGGAGGGAAAGATAGCATAAAAGTTTTGATCTTTTAGGATTGGTGTAATTCCAATATGTATATATTTAATGGGTTTCAAGGGTAGCTGAATCTAGTTTGTTGTCTAAAAAGAAGAAAGTTAATTAACCTTAAGGCAGGTTAAGGTTTAGGTAAAGTTCTTAAAAATTCTGAAAATAAAAAATTATTTTTTTTTTAAATAAAACCCAATAGTGGGGGCAAAATAAATTATAAATTTATTTTATATATATACAGTGGACCCCAGTTTCGGTCACCTCGAAATCGCACAACAGTGCAAGCAGTGGTACCCGAAGCCATTTATATTCTTCTGTTTCCAGAATGTTATGCCATACCAACGAATTTGTCTCATAAGGAATAATGTAAAAATAGACTAGTCCTTTTAGACCCCAAAATACACTTACAAAAGCATTTAAAATAAACTTACATAAAAGGGCGAGTTTGGAGACCATCGTAAACCGGGATACCACTGTATAATATTTAAGTGTATTTTTGGGGGTCTGAAATGGACTAACCTTACTTGACATTATTCCTTAAGGGAGTAAATTCGTTCGGTAATGGCACTTGAGCAGCCTTCTGAATGAATTATGACCGAAACTCGGGGGGTCCACTGTACTATACAAGTATATTACCAATAAAATAAATATTGAAGTAATATAACAATAAGGAAACTTATATACACCATACAGTATAACAACAATGAGCACAGTATAGAATAATTAATTCCTATAAGCAGAACACTCCATCAAGAACCGAGGGTTCTACTTTATAGAGGATTAGCTATCCTTGTTGATCCTTACATTTAAGGGGAGATCTAATGCAATGTTAGTTGTAAGATAAAAGGACGCTTTGTTTTATAGTAACATACCAGAAAGATACACTAAGAGTGTTATATAGATGTTCATTGATAATAGGGATTAGTTGTAGATACAGCCTAGGACTCTATACATTTCTAGAAATGTATATATATATATATAAATATAAGAAATGGGAGTAGGATCTCTGGAATTAGCTAAAGTCCTATTCTTGTCGATATTATATGGTGCAATTGATTGTAAGGATAAATTAAGTTCTTTGGGGGTAAAATATAAAACCCTAAGGATATTTAATTTATTCTAATGTTATGCGTACAACAAGATAAAGCTGAAGTTTAGCATTCTCACTTACGTTGAAAAGGTTGTCGCAGGTTGACTTATTTTGGCTGTTAATATGACTTTCAAGATGGCTACGAATTGCCTCAGCAATTACTGATTCCATAAATTTTCCTGTACTATGGAAGTAAGACTATTGGTCTATAGTTCGAAGCTAAGGACCTGTCTCCTGCTTTGTAAAATAGGTATTAAATTTGCCATTTTCCACTTGTCTGGCACTCATGCCAGTTTGTAGTGATATGTTGAAAAGACTAGCCAAAGGTTTGCTAAGCTACACTTTACATTCCTTTAAAATCCTTGCAAACAGTTCATCAGGGCCTGAGGATTTGTTCGGTTTCTTACCTCTCTATTTGTCTGAGAACCATATCACTAGTTACCCTAATCGTGCATAGTTTATTATTGCCCTGTTCTACATAATTTAAAATTTCTTCCTGTGTAAAACTGAGAGGAAATAAGAGTTAAAAATTTCACATTTCCTTATCACTGTCAGTGATCTAACCTGAGTTACTTTGAGTGAGCCAATCTTGTCCCTAATCTTACTTCTATAGCCAAACACAAATGTGAACTTCTTGGAGTGCAAGCAAAGAAATATTTACAAAGGCTCAGAAAACCGAATAGCAAGACTTGGGTTTTGAAGGTCGGCAAACAGTGTGTTCATTTTTTCAAGTGTGGTGAATTGCACTATTTATGCAATCTTGGTGGCAAACACAAAGATTTAATAAAATATTGACAAGATGGTAGACACTGACATCTGATACCTTAAACAAAATATCAGAATCATAACTATTGTAAATGCTTTAACAGTTTTATTAATTAAAACATAGCTGAAACAAAAAAAATTATATGATGAGACTGGTAGGATTCTTGGTGTCTTTTTCTGTCTCATAAACATGCAAGATTTTAGGTTCTTCTTTACTTCTACTGACACTTAGGTCACACTAAACATGCATGTACAAGCATATATATTCACATCCCTCTGGGTTTTCTTCTCATTTTCTTACTAGTTATTGCTATTGTTTATTTCCTCTATCTCCATGGGGAAGTGGAACAGAATTCTTCCTCCGTACGCCATGCATGTCGTAAGAGGCGACCAAATGCTGGGAGCAAGGGACTAGTAACCCCTTCTTCTGTATACACATTACTTAAGTTAAAAAGAGAAACTTTTGTTTTTCTTTTTTGGGCCACCCTACGGTGAGAAACAGCTGATTTGTTGGAAAGAAGAAGACCTCTAACTGACATAAGGTAGTAGGTTGGTAGACAGCAACTGCCCAGGAGTGACTACCATCCTGTCAAGTGAGTGTAAAACGGAAGCCTGTACTTGTTTTGCCATGATGGTAGGATTACTGGTGTCTTTTTCTGTCTCATAAACATGCAAGATTTCAGGTATGTCTTGTTACTTCTACTTACATTTAGGTCACACTACACATTCATGTACAAGCATATATATACACACCCCTCTTGAGTTTTCTTATATTTTCTTACTAGTTCTTGTTCTTATTTCCTCTTATCTCCATGGGGAAGTGGAACAGAATTCTTCCCACGTAAGCTATGCGTGTCGTAAGAGGCTAATTAAAATGTTGAGAGCAAGGGGCTAGTAACCCCTTCTCCTGTATATATTACTAAATGTAAAAGGAGAAACTTTCGTTTTTCTTTTTGGGCCACCCCGCTGTGAGAAACGGCCGACGGTTGAAAGAAAGAAAGAAAGGATTGCTGGTGGGTCATTTCTGTCTTATGAACACACAAGTACTCAGGTATGTCTTGCTACTTCTACTTACACTTAGGTCACACTACACATATATGTACAAGCATATATATGCACACACCCCGTAACTGCAAGATGTCCCTGTTAAACGTCTTTAATGCTGTCCTGGCGTTTGGCCACTTCCCTGTAACATTCAAGACAGCAAAGATGATCTTCATCTCAAAACCTAACAAGGACAACCGTAAACCAGAAAATTACAGACCTATCTCCCTACTCGAAGTCACTGGCAAAGCCTTCAAAAATCATCTCCAACAGACTGAACTACTACATGGAATTCAATCACCTCTTCACCGAAAGCAGTTTGGCTTCCGGTCCCACCACGGAACACAGCATGCTATCAAATCATCTTTGATGCGATGGATAGCCTGGGGAAACAAGGAAACCTTGCCCTAATAGCAATTAGGACGTTCACAAAGCCTTCAACAGCCTATGGCATGATGGTCTTATATTCAAACTTGCCGACCTACCAGACCACAACTGGACCTTCTCAGGCTCTTATTCAATTTCCAACAGGCAGAAGCATCATCCTAACTTCAATGGCAAAACAGCAGTACCATTCAATTCGCGTCAGCTGGAGTACCACAAGGCTCATGCCTTAGCCCCATACTCTTCAATATTTATGTAAACGAATTCTCCTCAACCTGAACACAACAATACCATCATCAGCCCAATTTGCAGACAATGTTATCCATGTAGTGTCATCCACCCCCATATCAGGTGCATCCAAGCACAGGGAGAGTAATACGTAGAGAAAATGAATGAGGAATTACGAAGAACAGCTAACTGGAGAAAAGTGGAGAATCACAACTAACCCAGAAAAAGTCCTCATCAGCACTATTGGCTGCTTCCATCTACCATAGAAGACAAAGGAGGCATTCCATAAGAGGTTCACATGCCGCTATCAGAAATCCAAACAAGATCCTGGGATACGAGATCGACAGATTGCTACACCCACATCTCACATCACCAAAAACGTGAACCTAGCTAAAGCCCGCCGGCCAACTATTCAGATTCAAAGAATCTATAAGATGATGATCAGACCTTGCTGGAATACCCTTTCATACCCATATCACTCAACATCTAAAACCAACATGCTGCAGCTTCAACGTGTCCAGAATAGAGCCCTCCCGCTTTATCACTGAGACCAGATTCAGAGACAGAATCAGGATGGAAGACCTGCATATACAACAGGAAATCGCTGCAATTAATGTCAGATAGACAAAACTAAAGAAGAGACAACCGTATGACATGCAGGAACTCTATGTACCTGACAGAGAAAACCCTCCCCAACCAATGAACACCACCGACTACTGCCATCAGCACACCTCCCCACCGAACCCAAAGAATGACCCTACAACAAAGAGTCAGACGCTCCATTCACAAGGACAACTTCCTACCTACCTCGTGATCCTGAGTAACCTCCCCGATGAATTAGAAGAGTGGATACCACCTGGACCATTCTACGTCCAACAACAAGGATAAATGCTCCCCAATTTGGTGACCTACCTACCATGTTACATCTTACAACTAACCTTGTAGCATTCGCAATCATCCTACTAAAGGACACCACCAAAAACTGCTTAGCTAACTCCGTTAAGAAGCTACCAAACACCATTGAACTTCCTGCAACTACCAACACCTGCTGCAGCAGCCTTGCATCCAACCTCTTGCGCAAAAAAAAGCAAATTGCTAACAGTATGCATTCTTCCAACTCAGTGACATGCTGATACAGCTGTATAACTGTGTGCAACTGATGGGCAGGAGGCATACCTTATTCCATAAAATTAACGAACTCACGAATAACTACATACACACACACTTATTAAATTATGCCAAAGTGGTTAGGCCACTTACCTTATAACCCCCACCTCCTCCTCCCTCCCAACCCTTTCCATGTCATCCTTACCCATCTTACCAAAGCTCTGGTCAGAACTTCACTTCACTTCACCTCCAGGTTTTCTTCCATTTTCTTACTAGTTTTTGTTCTTGTTTATTTCTCCATTCCATGGGAAAGTGGAACAGAATTCTTCCTCCGTAAGCCATGTATGTTGTAAGAGGCAACTAAAATGCCGGACTCAAGGAGCTAGTAACCCCTTCTCCTGTATAAACACAAATTTAAAAAGAGACACTTCGCTTTTTTCTTTCTGGGCCACCCCTGCCTTGGTGGGATATGGCCAGTTTGTTGAAAGTAGAAGACCTCTAACTGACTGTACTCACGGACACACTAAAAACTATAGTGATAATAAATGTGCCCTGTGGAACATTTTTAGATGATGACCTAACTGGCTTCAGGAGGAAAGATGGTAATAATGACCATGTTGTCGGTAAATCATCCAGGGATGAATTAATGAGGTCATGCAATAGTTAGCTCTAGCCACTGGTCCTACGGTGGGAGCACAGCAAATCCTCTTGTGCAAATGTGGAATGGATTCCTTGCTTGAACATCTCTCCAAAACTCACCTCATTCCAGAATGCTGTTCAAGTGTCGTTACCAAACAAATTTATTCCATAAGGAATGATGTAATTAGATTAAGTCCATTTCAGACCCCCAAAATACACTTATAAAAGCACTTACAATAATAAACTTACATAAAAGGGTGAGTTTTGGAGTGTTCGAATAGTGAGGGTCCACTGTAGCTGTTATCTAGTGTCATTGATAGCTGGTGTTTTTAGTCTAGACCTATTGATAAGGCTGTTCTTAACCCTTTGGTGTCGGTCCCATTACAGAACGGCTTTTGAGGCCAGTGTCGGTCCCATATACAACACTCATGAGCTCAGCTTACTCAGATAAGCTGTGAGCGGTAAATTTGGTCCACATATGAGAAAATGGGTCTATGCGGTAAGCATGCACAATATAAAAAAAATTTGCAGCAAGCAGTGCATGAGAAAAACTGCAACCATGTTTTTGGTTTAAAACAGCAACTTTGCGGTGTATTTTCGTATGGTTTTTATGGTTGTGTTCTCAGTTTTTGGTCTCATTTGATAGAATGGAAGATATACAGTATTACAGAAATTGAGATGGTTTTCATTGGTTTCAGGGCTGAAAGTAGCTTGAAACTGAGCTCAAAGTAGTGAAAATGTTCGATTTATGCCAATATTCCAGGGTACACAAATGACATCACTTGTCCAATGTGCATCCTGCTTATCAATTTAATAAGAGTGCGTCCACCTTGCCAGTATAATGCATTTAAGAATGCATTGACATTATCTATAGAATTATTACAATAATGCAGTAGTCTTGCATAACAGCAAATCTTCTATTTTTTGTGTGAATAAAAATTTAAAACAGAAAGCAAGCATAATAAAAGAGGGACCTGGGAGATGCGACTAAGGAACAGAGGAAATGTTTTTAGTGCCAGGAATGTCTACATTGTATATTCTGGACCCTATTTTTATATTAGCAGTTTTTGAATTCTGTGTGAAATTGACCAAATTACCAATTTCTGATCACTTTATTGGGTAGTTGAAATAGGTAAATGGGTAGAGCCTTTGTACTCAATCGACAGAATAGAAGGAATACTAGCGAAATAGCTTATGAGTTTGGTTGACTGAACAATGGAATTGGCCAAAACAGGGCACAAATGGGAGTTGCACAGTTATTTTTTGCTATGATACTGTGCTTATGGGAGATCTAAAGAAAAGTGCAAAGGTTAGTGGACAGTTTGGGAGAGTGTGTAAAGGTAGAAAGTTAAAAGTGAACATAGATAAGAGTAAGGTGATGAGGGTATCAAACGATTTAAATAAAGAAAAATTGATATCACATTGGAGAGGGATTATGGAAGAAGTAAATGTTTTCAGATATTTGGGAGTTGATGTCAGCGGATGGGGTTTTTGAAGGATGAGGTTAACCATAGAATTGATGAAGGAAAAAAGGTGAGTGGTGCTTGAGGTATCTGTGGAGACAAAAGTTATCCATGGAGGCAAAGAAGGGGAAAGTACGAAAATATAGTGGTACCAACACCTTATATGGGTGTGAAGCATGGGTGCAAATGCTGCAGCGAGGGAGGAGGCTGGAGGCAGTGGAGATGTCCTGTCTAAGGGCAATGTGTGGTGTAAATATTATGCAGAAAATTCGGGAAAGTGGAAATTAGGGGAAAGGGGGGGAGTTACTAAAAGTATTTGTCAGAGGGCTGGGGGGGTTGTTGAGGTGGTTTGGCATTTAGAGAGAATGGATCAAAGAGAATGACTTGGAGAGCGTATAAATCTGTAGGGGGGAAAGGGAAAGGGGGGGTAGGGGGGCGTCCTAGAAAAGGTTGGGGGGAAGGGGAAAAAAGGTTTTGTGGGGGGGGCTTGGACTTCCAGCAAGCATGTGTGAGCGCAAGTCATTCTACTTTGATCCATTCCTTTTAAATGACCAAACCACCTCAAAAACCCCTTTCTTCAGCCCTTTTGACAAATACTTTTAGTAACTCCACCCTTCCCTAATTTCCACATTCCGAATTTTTTTTGCATAATTTTTAAACCCCAAAATTCCCCCTTTAGACAGGACATCTCCACTGCCTCCAGCCTCCCCCCGCTGCAGCATTGAAAACCCATGCTTAAACCCCCCATATAAGGTGTTGGTCCCCACTATACTTTCGTACTTTCCCTTCTTTGCCTCCATGGATAACGTTTTTTGTCTCCACAGTTTCCCAATGCCCCATTTCCCCTTTTTTTCCCTTCATCAATTCTAGGGTTTAAACCCTCATCCTTCATAAACCTATCCGTTTGACACGTCAACTCCCAAATATCTGAAAACATTTACTTTTCCATACTGTAGTAGCCTTGGTGGGAGACGGTCAGCATGTTAAAATAAAAAATAGATTATCTTTCTCAAGCACATGGAGCTTACTGTGTTAAAAGTGTCGAACAGTTCTGATGAAATGCTCCGACCCAATGTCTTGTGGGCGACACCAACTATGCTTGTAAATTTTAATCCAGACTCGTAGGACTCCAGGATGGATCATTGTTCATCAAATGGGTTTATGGCTTCTTTTTCTGCTCTTTCTTACCTTGTGGTGTTCCCCTGAAAATCGCTGCTTAATAACTACATTGGGAGTCCCTAATTTATGAATGTCCAAATTACGATGATCCACACATACAAACAAGGTTCTGAAAACAAAATAATTGTATAATAAATGCAACAGCAAGTAAGAGAGAGAGGTAAAGGTTTATAAACTAAGAGAGGAGGAAGTTAGGGTGAGATATAAGCAACTATTGGAAGAAAGGTGGGCTAGTGTAAATATGGGTAGCAGGGAAGGATGGGGGAGTTTTAAAAAATGAAGTAGTGTTAGAATGTGGGGCAGAAGTTTGTGGCTATAGGAGGGGTGGGTTCAGGAGGAAGGAGGATGCTTGATGTCACCACGGTTGTTTAACATATTTATAGATGGGGCTGAAAAAAGTAAATGCTAGGGTGTTGGGGAGAGGGAGGAGATTAAAATTTGTGAAATCAAATACAAAATGGGAGCTGACACAGTTACTTTCTGCTGATGATACTGTGCTTTTGGGAGATTCTGAAGAAAACTGCAAAGGTTAGTGGACAAGTTTAGGAGGGTGTGTAAAGGAAGAAAGTTGAAAGTGAACACAGATAAGAGTAAGGTGATAAGGGTATCAAACGAAGTTAGGTAAAGACAAACTGATATCACATTGGAGGAAGGGAGTATGGAATGAATGTGTTCAGATATTTGGGAGTGGATGTGTTGGCAGATGGGTTTATGAAAGACGAGGTTAACCATAGAATTGATGAAGGAAAAGGTGGGTGGTGCACTGAGGTATCTGTGGAAACAAAGAACATTATCCATGGAGGCAAAGAAGGAAAATGTATGAGAGTATAGTGGCACCAAATACTCTTATATGGGTGTGAAGCATGGGTTCTGAATGTTGCAGCGAGAAGGAGGCTGGAGATTTCATGTCTAAAAATAACTATTATGCACAGAATTCCTAGTTTGAAGATTAGGAATTACTAAAAGTATTATCCAGAGAACTGAGGAGGGGCTGTTGGAGGTGGTTTGTCATTTTACAGAAGATGGAGCAAAATAGGATGACTTAGAGGGTAACAAACTGTAGGGGATGGCAGGGGTCATCCTAGGAAAGGATGAAGGGAAAGGGTAAATAAGGTTTGCATGCAAAGGGCTTGGACATACAGCTGTTGGAGTGTGCGGGTAATATTTTGTGAAGGGATTCAGTGAAACCGGTTAGCCGGACTTGAGTCTGAGGAGAAAAGCACAGTATCTACACTCTGAAGGAGGGGTTTGGGATACTGGCTGTTTAGAGGGACATCTAAACTGCTCACATCTGTGTGCCTCTGGCAAGACAGTGATTGTGTGAATGATAGTGAAAGTGTTTCATTTTGGGTCACTCCCTGTGTTTCCAGGTGGGGAGACAGCCACCAAGGCAAGGTGGCTGTCTTCTCACCCTTTGGTTTTTAAGTTCAGCTCATTCATGCTGATCCCTGTATCTGAGTTATTGTAATAATTACACAACTCTGAAAATCATACAGGATCCAACACTAGTCTCACAAACAGCTTAAGAAGGAAGAACATGAGTATGTTCTTCCAACATACCATGTTAAAAATGTTCAGATTGGTGCAACAAATCCTTTTCACTCAATGCTCCTTGTTACTAGACTAGCTGGGTGGTTTTTTTAACACACTGGCTGTCTCCCACCAAGGAAGGCTGTATCCCACCGAGGCAGGGTGACCTAAAAAAAAAACTATGGTTTCTCTTTTAAATTTAGTAATGTATACAGGAGAAGGGGTTACTAACCCCTTGCTCCAGCATTTTAGTCGCCTCTACGATACGCATGGCTTACGGAGGAAGAATTCTTCATTTCTCCATGGAGTGATATTATTTCATTCACAGGGAAGTACTAAACTTGTTAGGGTCACAGAGTGCCTGTGAACGAGAGGAATCAGGTTTGATCCAAGAGGATAGTAGCTCCAATTCCTTGGATCAAAACCCTTCTCTGATATCAAGGCACCTTTCTTTTGAAAAGAAGATGGGACATAAGATGATCAATTTGTCTCTAACACCCCTAACAGCACAGCATAAATTTCACAATCACATGACTGTAATAAACTCACTCACATAGTATTGTGGGAATCAAACACAGGTCTCCAGAGGAAGCCTCTCAAGCTATCATCTGTGCATGAGCAGTTGAAGATGTTGAAAATTAATTTCTTACTGAACCTTCCAGGATGTAATAAACTGAAACTAGTGTCTGAAGTGGCATTTTATTCACCACCCAGAGTCACTTTATGTGCCTGGAAGCCTGGTCTACTCTTACCTAAATCCCTTTGCAACAACAAAAACAAATTTAGCAATAATGTAAATGTAACAATCTTGGAAAATCAACAAGTACCGCAAGAATCAAATTTGGGTTGACAGAAATGTAGTTCCACGTGTTGCTCAGTTGTGCAATAAAACATAAATATAGTAGACATGATGAAACCAGACCTCTTACTGATGAATGTACCAGTGGCGATAATACTCTTAACTTTCACTGTTACATGACTCACGAAATCGTAACATGTATTTTGCAGAAATCTATTTAAGCATTTTCACCTGTTCATAGTGAAGCTAATATCATGAGAAACCAACACAGATGGAAAAGAAGATTAAGATAGAAGAAAGTCAAAGAATTGTTAAAAGTGTCAATTATAAAGGCAGCAAAGGCAGAAAACACATAGCATACTAAGAGTTAATGCTGCAGTGTGAATGTAGCCACCAACCCTCCCTACCTCGAGCAAACACTGACACACATAACACTTTACTTTCCACTGGGGAAGCACAACTGGTAACACTGGACTATTAACTTTTCTACTACCTAGCACTGTGAAGACTTATGACTACTGCTCTTTCATGCAACACTAAGAACAGAAGTAAAATACTATTTCCATAAAACGTATGGGTATATATGACAATTTAAAGCTGTGGAGTTGAGAAGTACAGTGTCTGCCCTCTGAATGACGGGTGGGGATGCTGTGGTTGAGTGGGTCACTTGAAATGAAATGTCTGTGCACTTCTGAAAGACAGCCTTCCTTCCTTGGTAAGAAACAGTCATTCTAATAAAAATTAAATTATTTTGGGCTGGTTAAACATTTTCTTTAGTGTATATTCAAACATAGTAATGTTCAACTGAAAGCAAAACATTGTATCGTGTAAATACTTATTCATATAGCTTTTTATAGCCTTTTTTTCTAGCATTTTTCAATTCTTTATTTTTCTATGTGCCAGCTCCCTACTTCAATAATCAAGTCAAAATGGAAGTCTCTTTTCTCAATAACTTAACCCCAAACAACTCTAATTAAAGGGCCATTTCAAGCATTTCATTAGGTGTCTTCAGTTACTTCAGTTTCAACAAAACAAAGAGCCCAGGGCAAGTTAATCTGTGTATGAAAATATTAAATTTTAAAGTCATACACAGATTCTTTGGTAGATGTTTGTTTGATATTTTTTTTTTCAACAAGTCGGCCATCTCCCACCAAGGCAGGGTGACCCAAAAAGAAAATACTTTCATCATCATTCAACACTTTCACCTATTTATGTTTTTGAAGACATGTAAACTGTTAGTGGTATACCTTTTGATGAGTTCTGAGAATTTTTCATTCCCAGAGTCTGCATGAAGCAGCTGCAAGAGATCTTAAGGAACTGCCCTGCTCTAAGTGACATTAATGACTCAGATGTTTGCAACATCAGATAAGTAAAAGATTCTGCTTTCAATTACTGAAATGTCATACATAAACACACACAAGCCTTTGGAGGATAATCACATCAATTCTTAAAGAAAAATATAGTATGTAACTGGTTAAGTTTGCATACCTCTTAATCTCAATTTCAAGGGTCTCTGGCAAAATTCTAATAAAACCAGTACATTGCTCAAAAGTTCGGGTCCAATACCCTTCACAGACTTCAGCTGTTCCCGGGTTGATGAATGGACCTTGGTTTTCCTATATTCTATAATGTTTGCAGCTCTAGCTTTATTCAAACCTGAGAGTTTCCTGAAAGATTAAAATGAAACATAAATTAGATATTTGAAAGTAAAATATAATACAGTACTCCAATAAATAATAGATAAGTTTAAGCACAGTATAACAATGTACATTAAACGATGGAACTTGATACAGATTATTTTAATACTAACACCACCATTACTACACATACCTCAAGACAAATTCTGATGCTGAATTAATATCAACCCCCACAAAGGAGACACATTCTATCATGACAGAGTCTAAGGAGGCGCAGAGCGCTCAGGAATGTCATGTTGGTACATGCCAACCCCCATATGCATGGATGGACCTAATGTACTTAAGAGAGATCCTGTAATCGTCGTGCCAATGACACTGATGTACAGAGAGAAGATAGGTTTAGTGTTTACATAATATTAAGTTAAACTAATATACTTATGACAATTACTGGGGTAAGTACTACCCTCTACATTTATACAGCTAATCCTACTAATTAGAAAGTCAAGAAACTCCTGATGGGAATTGATATATCAAAGACATCCCAATTTAATGATATATCCATAGATACTAAGAGGAGCTGAAATATTATGGAAATCACTTCTGCACAGACCTTCAAATATTCATTAACGATGGCTGAAGTACAACTAGATATTTGCCCAACTTTTTTGAAACGTGACTGATACTTCCTCAAAATAGGAAATTAACCCTTTGACTGTCGGAGGCCCCTTTCTGAAACTGTCATTCTATGTCGGAAAATTTTGGAAAAAAATTATTTTTTCTTATGAAATGATAGAGAATCTTTCCCGATTGTAATGACACCAAAAGTATGAAATTTGGATTGAAAACTTACTTGAATTACGGCCTTGCAAAGTTAGCGATGTCATGATATAGTATACGCATCGGCGATTTTGCCTAATTTGAGCCCTATTTTAGGCCAATTCCATTGGAACAGTCGACCAAATTCAGCCATTTCTAGAACTCCATTTGTTCTATCGATTGAGTACAAGAAATCACCAATTTACCGATTTCAACTACCCAATAAAGTGGTCAGAAATGGTACTGGGTATTAATTTCTATGCAAAATAAAAAAGATGTCAATTTCAAAATAGGGTCCAGAATAAACAATGCAGACATCCCTAGCACTAAAATAAAATGTTATCTGTTCATTAGTCATGTCTTTAGGCCCCTCTTACATTACTCTTGCTTTCTATTTTGATTTTTTATTCATACAAAAATAGAAGATTTATTGTTATGCAGACTATTGCATTATTGTAAAAACTGTATAAATAATATCTGTGCACTTGTGAAAGAATATTAGACTCACCAATTGATGTGTATTGGACGATGGTGTGATTTGTTTACTTTTGAACATTGGCAAATATCGAACATTTCCGCTACTTTGAGCCTAATTTCAAGATCGCTTACATCATGAAACTAATCAAAATCATCTCTATTCCTGTAATATGTTTCCATTCTATCAAATGACCATGAAAGAGAATATTACCATAAATACTATACGAAAATACACCTCAAAGACGGCGTTTTTAATTAAAAAAAAAAAAAAAAAACTAGTCAGTTTTTTTTTTCTCATTATGTACTGCTTGCTGCAGGATTTTTTTATACTGCGCACACTGACCACACAGACCCATTCTCTCACATGTGGGCCTAACAGCTCCCTGCTTGATTTGAGGCCGCTAGGAATTTAGGCGTATAAATACGTCCAAAACATTGGGCTCGTAAGACGTATATATACGTCCGAAACAGTCAAAGGGTTAAAAAGTCAAAAATTTGATAGTGGCTACATGCACCTCATATGCCAAAGTTCAAATGTAAGGAAGTGTCACTCCTGTTTGTGCTACCTCAAACAGCACTGTATTATGGGAATGTACTAGCAAACAATAAAGTTTCTAAGGTTTTTGTGAAGGATAATTAATATTATATTCATGGAAGTGCTAAACTCGTATGAATCAAACAGAACCTGGGAAAATGGGATTTAATCAAGTTTCATCATAAGAAAGGAAAGGAAGTGCAAATTACTAGTATCGGCTTACGTCCAGGGTTTTGGTCGTATTAGTACGCTCTAAATTCTAGCGCCCTAAATCAAGCAGAAACAGGCTGGTAGGCCTAGATGTGAGAGAATGGGTCTGTGCAGTCAGTGTGCGCAGTATAAAAAATCCTGCACCACACAGTGCATAATGAGGAAAAACTCTGACCGTGTTTTTGGTTTAAACAGCGACTTTGCAGTCTATTTTCGATGGTATTTATGCTTGTATTCTCATTTTCTTAGTCTCATTTGATAGAATGGATGATATATTACAGAAATAGAGATAATTTTGACTGGTTTCATGATGACAAGTACCTTGAAACTGAGCGTTAAAGTAGCAAAAATGTTCGATTTTGACGATGTTCAAGAGTAAACAAATTACGCTATGCGTCCAATACACATCAACTGGGTAGTCTAATATTCTTGCACAAGTGCGCTGATACTATTTATACCATTTTTACAGTGATGCAGTTGTATACATAACAGTAAATCTTTTATTTTTTGTGAGAATAAAAATTCCAAAATGGAAAGCAAAAAGTAATGTAAAAGGGGCCTGAGCATGACTAATGAACAGATAAATGTTATTTGAGTGCCAGGAATGTCTGTCTCATTTATTCTGGACCCTATTTGAAATTGGCATCTTTTGAAATTTGTGAGAAATTAACCAAATTGTGAATTTCTGACCACCTTTTATTGGGTAGTTGAAATTGGTAAATTGGCTGTTTCTGTACCAAATCAATAGAACAAATAGAATTCTAGCGAAATAGCTATAATTTTAGTTGACTGAAAAACATTGGAATTTGCCGAAAACAGGGCTCAAAGTGGGCGGTAATCGCCGATGCGTAAATGTCTCGATACCGCTAACTTCGCGAAAGCATAATTCTGTTAGTTTATCAAATTTCATAATTTTGGTGTCGTGATCGGAAAAGATTCTATCATTTCATAAGAAAAATAATTTTTTTTCCCAAAAATTTGCGACCCTGAGAACGAAGTTCTCGGGAGAGGGCCTAGCGACCCCCAAAGGGTTAAGGGTTTCTCAAAGGATATCTTGTAGAATGTGTAAAATGCAATTAAAGACAGGATGCCTGGAGTTAAGGACACTTTAAAAGGCTGGTTATCTCATCATAAACTTTAAAGGTAGGAAGTACAATGCCACAACTTAAGAAGTCGGGTGGAGCTGTTGTAATCGGCAGGTCACACTGGCCCATGGTGTCTGCCATCATGGAAAGGCATACAGATTGCAAGTGATGGTGAATGCTGTTTTCTTTTTTGGTATCACCTGCCTCAGTGAGAAATAGCCAATGTAATAAAACACCATTGTAACCCAAACTTACAAGCACTGATGTGGTTTGGATCAAGTCCAGGAAATTCTGGATCTAGCTTCAGGAGAGCAGGAGTACTGTGATGCACCAGTTTCATTAATAATAGTGTATTGAACATTGTAGGATCAAAGCACTTTGGGCTATTAATCTAGTTAAGTAAGTCTCCGTCTCTCTCTGCATCCAGTTCCATTACCCACAGCAAACAACTCACACCTAAAATAGAGTCAAAGAAACACTTTAAGAAAATATGAGTAAAAAGTGTTAAAAACTCGTGAAGCATTTTCAATGTAGGCAAATAAACAAACTAGTCCATAGGAGTTTGACAAAGTAAGTGCTGTATTAAACCCTTAAACTGTGGCATACCCAGAAATAAAATTTCCTGTTAGGCAAATTTAAAAAAAAATAAACTTAAGAGTTTGAAAGTTTATTTTTCTATGGAGAATATAAAACTAAAATTGGATGATAACTTATGATTTTAGGTGCTGAAATTGTACAAAATATCACTTTCAACAACAGTGGCATAAATTCCCTTAGTAGTACATTCTTTTAACAATTTAATTATGCCAAATTATGATTGATTTTTTTAATTTTTCAGTACGTAACACTATGTACCTTAGTTTCTTATACAGTAGAGCCCTGCATTAGAGAGCTTCACTAATATACAGACATTTCGAATTAAACCAAAATTCAATTATACAGCTCCCTGATTCACTACAATGGCATCCATGCGCCGCCACTCTGTTTACATCCTCCATGAGCTCCGCATCTATCAATTATGTCTGGAAACTTTCCAAAATTTCAAGTGTTTCAAAGTTATTGCATATTTTTTTATATAATTACTTTGATAACTGTACAGTGGACCCCGGCTAACGAAAATTCATTCCAGAAGCCTGCTCAAGTGCCATTAACGAACGAATTTACTTCCTTAAGAAATAATGTCACGTAGGTTGTCTATTTCAGACCCCCAAAAATACACTTCCTCTCACTTATTTTTTCGTTACAATATTATACTTACATAATTGTACGATTTCCGGTACTGAGTAATGGGTCCACTGTACTTACGTACCTGTACCTAAATAAACTTACACTGTGCTGGTACACATTAAAATCACTAAGAGTGTCTTACTAGTGTTGGAGACTTGTCAAAGGATGGGTTTATGAAGGACGAAGCAAAAACCACAAAACTGAAGGAAAAAAGGTAAGTGGTGCATTGAGGTATCTGTGACGACAAACACGCTAACCATGGAGGCAGAGAAGGAAATGCATGAGAGTACAGTAGGGCCCCACTTTACGGCATTTCGCTTATGGCGTCTCTGCTAATATGGACATTTCAAATTATGACCAAAACTCACTACAGTCAACCCCGGAGTTCATGAGCGTCGGAGTTCGTGGAAAATCAGTGTTCGTGATGTTTTTCGAAAATTTTGGTTCGGGTGTTCGCGCAATCCACTGAGTTCATGATTCGTCCCGGATGTGTACGTGTGGTCTGAGCGTCCGGGCACTCAATGAGCGTCAGTGTGCTATTGTTTACCAGCGAGCGATCACCACCCACGATTCATTTATATATTCCCAAATTTTTGTGTTTTGGGTTGTTGAAACCGCAAATAAGCCACCATGGGCCCCAAAAAAGCTCCTATCCCAAAGGGGATAAAGAATGTCAGAAATACCAGAATTGAAGTAGGAGATCATTGCAAAATATGAAAGGGGGAGTTGGGTGGGGGGCTGAGCTGGCCAGGCAGTATGGCAAAGCCCATTCAACCATCATTTCCACTGGGGCCCAAAGGGGAAAGGGAAAATTTCAAGGACCCCTGTTGTTGCAAAAGGGCAAGTATGGTCAAAAAACAGAGATCTCAAGTGCTGGAAGAAGTGGAGAGGTTACTGTTGGTGTGGATCAATGAGAAACAATTATCAGGAGATAGTGTTACGCAGGCGATAATACAGTGGCCCCCGGTGTTCATCCTCCCTCGAAACTCGCCCTTTTTATTTTAAGTGTTTTTTTTTAAATGCTTTTATAAGTGTTTTTTTGGGGGGTCAAAAAGTTAGTCTACTTAACATAATTCCTTATGGGAATAAATTCATTTGGTAATGGCACTTGAACAGCATTCGGGAAACGAAAAAAACAAAAACCAGGGTCCACTGGTAAAAAAGCAAGGCAGTTGCATGATGATCCCCTCAAGAAAATGCCTGCACCAAAAGGTGAAGTAAATGAATTTAAAGCCAGCAAAGGCTGGTTTGACGGGATTTAAAAAGGGTTTAGGGGGCAACATAGTGATAAGGCAGGGTGAGGCAGCCAGTTTTTGACAAAAGTGCTGCGGGAAAATTATGTGAATGAATTCAAGGGGTACATAGAGGTTGAAAAACCTCCCCAACAAGTGTTTGTGATGAAACAGGCTTGTTTTGGAAGAAAATGCCCAACAGGCCCCATTACTCGGGAGGAAAAGGCACACCGGGACATAAGCCTATGAAAGACAGGCCCCCCTTTGATGATTTGTTAATGCCAGTGGTGATTGGAAAGTGAACCCTTTTAAATGGTGTATCATTTTGAAAACCCCCGAGTGTTTGGCAGATGTGGTATCCCAAGTCAAACCCGGGGGATGTGGAAGTCTAAAAAAAAGGCATTTGTCACAAAGAACATTTTCTTAGAGTGGTTCAAGGGCGTTTTTGGGGCCCCAGTGTGAAGAAAATTCCAGGAAAATAATTTGCCACTTAAGTGCCCCCCTGATAATGGACAATGCCCCTTGTATCCTCCAAACTTGGTAGAGAAAATTGTGGAGGATTTTAAATTATCAAAGTGAAGTTCATCCCCCCTAATACCACCCCTCCCTCCAGTCCATGGACCAGCAGGTCATTTGCAACTTTAAAAAACCACACCAAAGCAATGCAAAAGTGTTTTGATGTGACCACAGACATGAATATAACCCTAAGAGATTTTTTGGAAAAAAACATTTCCATATCCTGCATTGTGAAAATTTATAGGTAAGGCTTGGGGGGGAAGGCCCACGGGATTTTGAACTCTGCCTGAGAAAATTGTCCAGACTGTGTCCTAGAAAATTTTGAAGGTTTTGGGGCTGAGCCTCAGAACCCGAGCCTGAGCCTGAGCCTGTTAGGGAAGAAATTGTGGAACTGGGCAAGTCCATGGGGCTGGAGGTGAGGGTGAGGATGTTGAACAGTTGGTGGAGGAGCACAATGAAGAGCTAACCACTGAAGACGGAAAAAGACCCTTAACACCCAACTGCAACAAGAGCCCAAATCGGGACAATGGTTCAGAGGAGGAGGAGGTGGAATAAAATGGAAGAAGGTCCCTTTCCCAGTGATTAAGGAGATTTGTGGAATGTGGAGCGGGGTGCAAGGTTTTAAGGGATTAATATCATCCTAACCATGCTTTTGGGAGGCCGTGTTTAAACCCTGTAAAAGACACAGGGGGTGTCTCATTTCAGGGAAGTGTTAAAGAACGCCAGACACAGAGCCCCCGGGGGCAGATTTTTGGTTAGAGAGGGACGGGACCCCAACCTGGTCCTAGTGGCATTAAAAGAAAAAGGCCAGTAACCCCAGAAAAGAACCTTGCCATTTGGGAAAAAGTGTTAAGGGAAAGGGGGTTTCCCCCTTCTAAACACTAGCATACTATACCAACCCTTTTCCCCCTCCTCCCGCCCCCTCCACAAAACAACTTTTCAATAAATGAAAATGCCATTTTATTGTACTATATTTACATGCATTTTTTTTTAATGTTCATTAAACTGTGTATTTTTTTAATGTCAAACAGTTCAAAAAAAATATTTTATTTTACTATTTTTGGAAGTCGGGAACAGATTAATTTTATTTCCATTATTTCTTATGGGGAAAATTGACGGATAACGATTGATTGGGTTACAGATACGCCCTTTTGACGGATTAATATCGCTAACCGAGGTATGACTGTAGTAGGTTGGTAGTCAGAAAACCACCCGGGGAGGTACTACCGTCCGAAGTGAGGTAAAAGGGTCGATCTGTTTTAATGATGGGGGATTGCTGGTGTTTTTTTTTCTGTCTCTTTTAAACGCAAGATTTCAGGACGTCTTCCCGTTTTTTATTTACATTTGGGTACGCTACACATACATGTACACTTTTATGTATACACACTCATCTGAGTTTTTTTTGGGAAATTTTAATAGTTTTTGTTCTTATTGTTTTTCCTTTTCATATCCGGGGGGAAGTGGAATAAGAATTTTTCCCCCGGGAAACCCTGCGTGTTGTAAAAGCCAACTAAAATCCCGGGGAACAATGGGCTAGAAACCCCCTTTTTCCCCGTATAGATTTACTAAAAAAAAAAAGAAGAAAACCGTCAAAGGGGGATGTTTGAATGTGCGTGGATGTTGTGCGAATGATAAGAAGACGGGGATGAAATAAATGGGATTAGGTCGGGGGTTTTCCCAAATAGAGTTAGAGCTAAAGAAGGAGTGGCAATAATGTTGAATAATCATTTTGGGCAGGTAAAGAGGGAATTTTTTTTTATTTATTAACACAGGGCCGATTCCCACCAAGGCGGGGGTGGCCCAAAAAAAGAAAAATTTTCATCATCATTCACCCCATCATTTGTCTTCCAGAAGGGTGTTTACACTAAAAATTTAAAAACTGCAAATTTACCCCCCTCCTTCAGAGTGCCGGCACTGTATTTCCCATCTCCAGAACTCAAGTCCGGCCGGGTTAAATTCAAGGATTATGGGAGTAAAAAAAAGGGTTTGGGAGGGAAAAGGGGGTTATAGGGGTGTTTATGCACCGGGAGAAGAGAGAAGTGTAGAGGAGAGAAGAGATTTTGGGAAAGTTGAGGAGTGTGGGGGATTTTTGAACCAAGTGAGAGAAAATTTGTGGTTGGGGATCTTAATTTAAAGGGGTAAAAATGTTGTGGAGGGAGTAGTAGGAAAATTTTGGGGTGCCGGGGTAAATGTAAATGGGGAACCATTAATTGAGTTTATGTGTAGAAAGAGGTTTAGTAATAAGTAATACATATTTTATGAAAAAGAGGATAAATAAATATACAAGGTATGATATAGCATGAAAGGGAAAAAAGTCGTTTGTTAGATTATGTATTGGTGGAAAAAAAGGTTGATGGGAGGCTTCAGGATGTACATGTTTATAGGGGGACAACATTTCGGATCATTATTTAGTTGTAGCAAAGAGAGAAAAAGGGGATGGGACAAAAAAAAAATGGAAAACAGCAAGTAAGAGAGAGGTAAAAGTGTAAAAAACTAAGGGAGGAGGAAGTTAGGGTGAGATATAAGCAACTATTGGCAGAAAGGTTAGTGCAAGTATGGGTAGGGGGGGTTAAGAGAGTTGGGATAGTTTTAAAATGCAGTATATTAGAATGGGGGCAGAAGTTTGTGGCTATAGGAGGGTGGGTGCAGGAGGAAAGAGGAGGGGGGAAATTTAAAGGAAGAAAGGGTGTGATAAAAGAGAAAAAGGGCTTATGAGAGGTTTTTTTCAAAAGAGAAGTGTTAATTTGAAGAGCAGAGTATATGGAGGGGTAAAAGAAAGGTGAAAGAGTGGTGAGAGAGTGCAAAAGAAAGGATGAAAGAATGGGAGAGGCTCTGTCAAAAATTTTGCTGAAAACAAGAAAAATTTTGGAGTGAGATAAACAAGGTAAGAAAGCCTAGGGAACGAATGGGTTTGTCAATTAAAAAAAGAGTAGGGGGTTAGTAGATGGGGGGCTGGGGGTATTGGGTAGATGGGGGGGAATATTTTGAGGGAAATTTTAAAAAGTCGATGAAAAAAAAAGAGGCGGTAATTTTCTGATGTCCAGGGGGGTACAACATCGTTTAGGAGTGAAGAAGAGCAGGATGTGAGTGTGGGGGGGGGGGTGAGGAATTTCGAGGGAAAGAAAGGGGGAAAGCAGCTGGAACTGGGCGGGGTCATGGCAGAAATGTTAAAAGCAGGGGGGGAAAATAGTGTTGGAGTGGTTGGTATTTTTGTTTAATAAATGTATGAAAGGGGGGGAAGGTACCTAGGGATTTTGGGAGAGAGCAAAAGTTCCTTTATATAAAGGGAAGGGGGGTAAAAAAGATTGTAAGAATTATAGGGGGAAAAAGTTTACTGAGTAACCCTTTTTTTCTGTGTATACAGTGGACCCCCCCAAACCAATACCCCGGGAAAACGGGAAAATTTTGTAAGTATAATTTTGTGTTCTTGTGGGAAATGTATTTTGGGGTCTGAAATAGACTAACCCACGTGAAATTTTTCCTTAAGGGAGTAAATTGCCCCGGGAATGGCACTTGAGCAGACTTCAGGGGGAAGTTTTACGAAACTCCGGGGGGCCACTGTAATAAATGTAAAAGGAGAAACCCTTTTTTTTTTTTTGGGCCACCCCGCCTTTGGGGGGAAACGGCCCACGTGTTGAAAGAAGTAGAAGTTTTCTGAGTATATACCAGGTAAAGTGTATGGCAGGGTTTTTTTGAAAGAATTAGGGGGTAAGACAGAGAGAGGATTGCAGATGAGCAAGGAGGCCTTTTTTTGAGTGGGTAGGGGATTTTAGATCAAGTGTTTAATGGGGCATATATGTGAACAGTATTTTGATAAAGGTAGGTATTTAAAGGCCAACTGTAGCTACAACCAAAAATGATCCGAATATCCATTGCCCCCCTATAAACATGTACATCCTGAAGCCTACCCATCAACCTTTATCCACCAATACATAATCTAACAAAAAATTTTTTAAGTTATATCATACCTTGTATATATATTTATCCCTTTTTTATAAAAAATTTTTACTTATTACCAAACCTCTTTCCCACACATAGCTCAATTAATGGCCCCATTTACATTTACCCCTGGCACCCCAAATTTACCTCTACTCCCCCCACAACATTTTTTCCCACTTTACATTTAAGATCCCCAACCACAATTTTCCCCTTTACTTGGTTCAAAACTTCCCCCCACACTCCCCAAAATTTCCCAAAATCTCTCTCTCTCCTCTACACTTTCTCTTCTCCGGCATAAACATTTCTATAACCCACTTTTTACATCCAACCTTTATTTTACTCCAAATCCTTTAATTTTACATTTTATTCCCCTTTACCTGCCATAACTGATTATTCAAAAATTATTGCCACTCCTTCTTTTGCTCTAACTCTATTTGAAACCCCCCGACCTAATCCCATTTATTTTCCCCCCTGAAACTCTCCTTTCCCCCTTCGCTTTGTCTCACTTAAAGCCAGGGCACCCAATTTTTTTTCATTCATTTCACAATCATCTCTTTCTTATCATTCGGAAAAACATCCACCGCACATTCAAACATCCCACTTTGACGGTTTTTCTTTTTTTTTCTTTTTAGTAAATCTTTACAGGAAAAAGGGGGTTTCTAGCCCATTGTTCCCCCGGGATTATAGTTGACTTTTACAACACGCATGGCTTTTCGGAGGGGAAAAATTCTTTTTCCACTTCCCATGGATATGAAAGGAAAAGCAATAAGAACAAGAACTATTAAGATAAAATCAAAGAAAAAATCAGGGGGAGTGTGTATACATAAACGTATACATGTATGTGTAGCGTGACCTAATGTAAATAGAAGTAGCAAGACGTACCTGAAATCTTGCATGTTTATGAGACAGAAAAAAAAACCAGCAATCCTACCATCATGTAAAACAAATAAAAGGCTTTCGTTTACACTCACTTGGCAGGACGGTAGTACCCCCATGGGTGGTTTTTGACTACCAACCTACTACCCATTAGCAAGAAAGAAATATAATACAAAAAAACGAGGGTATGCAAGTTGTGGAGCTTGCCAGGATGTTTGGGAAAAACAAATCAACAATCACAAGGATATGGAAGAGTTGGTGGGGGGACCAAAGGGAAAAAGCTAACCACTAAGAGCTGGGAAAAGTTTCATCTGGAACAGCACCCGACCACAGTTGGGGAACTTGCTTCAGAGGAGGAGGAGGAAGAGGGAGGAAGGGAAGGGCCTTCTTCAGTGATTGGGACATGTGTGGGAAAGTGGGAAAAATTAAAATTTTGTAGAAAAATTTTCACCCTGAGCAAGCGGAAAAAAAGCCTTAAATCTGCAACATGCTTTTGACAAAACCATGTCGCATTTTTTGGGACATCTTAAAGAGGCATAGAAACAGAGCACTCTGACAGTTATTTTGTGCAAAAGGGGGCCAGTGGGCTCTCAAGCTGGTCCTAGTGGCATTAAAAGACCAAGAAGGGGAAATAACCCCAGATAAGGGCTTGTTACCTAACTTTTTGGAAGGGGTTCCCCCTTTCCCAAAAAATAAGTGCTCTATCACTCCTCCTCCCTATCGTCCAGATGCCAGCAACAGTCTTCAAAAAGGTAAGTACAGTGGTACCTCGAAAAACATGGTCCCCAAAATCGCCCTTTTTGTAAGTTTATTTTTTTAAATGCTTTTGTAAAATATATTTTTTGGGGGGGTAAAGGACTAGTCTATTTTTCTTTTTCCTTATGGGGGAAAAAGTTTGGGTAATTTTGGGACTTGAACAGATTTCCCAACGAAAAAAATCGAACCCCGAGGTACCACTGTATGTAAAAAGATATTTTAAATGTTTTTTTATCTATTTGTATTTTCTTTTTTTTTTGGGTCACCCTGCCTCGGGGGGAGACGGCCGACTTGTTGAAAAAAAAATTTCTAATTTATTCCTGATGTATTTATCTGTATTTGTGTATGTAAAACTATAGTTATTCTTTTAAAAATTTTTTTTTTAAAAAATTTTTGTGGGTCTGGAACGGATAAATTGGATTTACATTATATTTTATGGGGAAAAATTGCTTCGATTTTAAGGACGTTTCCAATTTTTGGACTAGCTCCCGGAATGGATTAAGTTCCCAAACTCGAGGTACCAATGTATCACGAACAGCAGATGCACGTGGGAACACTGCAAGTGCTGAGACACAACTGGGCGCCTGCCACTCTGGGTTTTCAGTGACTGACACCCACACCCACGAAAAAAATTCAGTTTTTCGGAACTTTTCAAATTTCAGAATTTCGGATAAAGGAACGTGGACCTGTAATACCAAAAAAATCACTCTAGTTCAACACCAAAGAAAATGTGTTCACAATAATATTACTGGGGGTAACTGTAGAAAATTATTTTTTCGTATGTTTACCAGAACGTCATTTCATCTAAAAATCGTGTTACATGAGAATGGGAGGTCACTTTTTTTTATTCTACTGTACCAACATGGAGACAACTTGAAATTTAAAAAAAGTGTTTGTATTATGGTATAATACAAACATGGAATTCAGGAACGAGGAAACAGGGGTGGGGAGGTATGGTAGCCAAAGGCAAACCCCCCTCCATCCACTCATAATAAACCACATTTAAAGGCCCCCAAAAAGATAAAAATAATAACAGTTTTACTCATTACTTACCTTTTTTTTGTAGTCTTAATGTAGGATGAGAGGTGAGAAAAGAGATAAAGCAATAAACGGGGAGAGAGAGAGAGAGAGTAAATGGGGAGGCCAGAGACGCGGGGGGAATAAACAAACAAAGAACACGTCTGGTTTTTTGGGTTTATAGTAAGTGGGGTTTTTTCAAATTTCAGAATTTCGGGTAAAGGGGAAAGTGGACCTGTAATGCAATAATAATCACTCTAGTTCAACACCAAAGAAAATGTGTAAAAATAATATTACTGGGGGTAATTAGAAAATTATTCCTTTCGTATGCCTTCACCAGAACGTCATTTCATCTAAAAAACGTGTTACAGAGAATGGGAGTGTCACTTTATTTATTTTTACTGTACCAACATGGAGACAACTTGTACATTTAAAAAAAAGGTTTGTATTATGGTATAATACAAACATGGAATTCAGGGGAAAGTAAAGTCAGGTGTGGGAGGCATGGAGCCAGCCAAGGGAAACCCCCCTCCATCCACTCATAAAAACTACACTTTTAAAAGGGTTTTTAGAACGATAAAAAACATATAAAAGTTCATTTTATTACTTACCTTAAAATATTTGTAGCCCTTAATGTAGGATGAGAGGTGAGTAAACGAGATAAAGCGAATAAACGAGAGAGAGAGAGGGGGGTAAATGAGAGAGGCCAGAGACGCGGAGTAATTAAAAAAAAACAGACGAACACGCCTGGTTTTGGTTCATAGTAAGTAAGCTTATTCAGGTATACACAAATACAGTTACATAGATTATTAAAAAAGGCAGCAACCCCCGGGGGGAGGTACTACCGCCCTGCCAGGTGACTGTGAAACAGAAACCTGAAACTGTTTTACATGATGGTAGGATTGCTGGTGTTTTTTTTCTGTCTCAAAAAACACGCTGGATAACAGGTTATCTAGCTATTTTTACTTACACTTTAGGTCACACTACACTGGCAACACATGCATATATATACATACACACACCCGGGTTTTTTTCTTTTTTTCTTAATAGCCTTTTTCCTTTTTTTTTCCCATTGTCCATGGGGAAGGGGAAAAAGAACCCCTTTCCTCCGTGGGCCATGCGTGTCGATGAGGCAATTAAGATCCCGGGGAAAAAGGGCTAGAAACCCCCTTCTCCTGTACAAATCTACTAAAAACGAGAAGAAAAAAAAACTTTAAAAAATTTGGGTTGTCTGAATGTGGGGGGAAAAAGGGGGATGATAAGAAAAAATGATTGCCGATGTTATAAAAAAAAAAGGGGTTTGGGGATGTCCTGGCCCTAAGCGAAACAAAGCTGAAGGGGGTGGGTTTTTTCGGGGGGAGAAATAAATGGGTTTAAGGGGGGAGTATCTGAGAGAGTTAGAAAAAAGGGGAAAGGGGGTAGCAATAATTTTGGGAAGGATCATTTAAAGGGAAGGAAAAGAGGGAAAATAAATGTGTAAATTAAAGGGAAATTTGGATTAAAATAAGGGTCGGATGCAAAAGGGGTCATAATAAGCGTGTATGCACCGGGAGAAGAGAGGGGGAGAGGAGAGAGAAAATTTTGGGAGATGTTGCAAATGTAGGAATTTTTGAACCAAATGAGAGAGTAATTGTGGTGGGGGACCTAAATGCTAAAGGGGGAGAAACATGCAGGGGGGTGTAGTAGGTTTTTTTGGGGGGTGGGGGGGTTAAATGATAAGGGGCCCCCTTTTTGATTGAATTTTTGTATAGAAAGGGGTTTAGTTATAGGTAATACATTTTTTAAAAAAAAAAAGGGAAAAATTTAATTAAAAATATGATGTAGGGCGAATTTGACAGTAGTTTGGGGAAAAAAATGTATTGATAGATAAAAGACTGTTGAGTATTTTTTGGGATGTACATGTTTATAGGGGGGCTACAGATATATCAGATCATTTTTTAGTTACCCCCTACAGTGGGAGAAAAAAGGAAAAAGGGGGGTAAAGGGAAAAAAAAGAATCAGTAAGTAAAAGAGGGGGAAGGTTTAAAAACCAAAAGAGGAGGCAGTTGGGGGAAGATAAAAAAAAATTTTGGGGGGGATAGATGGGCTAGTGAGAGGTAGGCAAGGGGGGCAAAAAAGAGGGGGGATTTAAAAATGAAAAATTTTGAGTGTTCAGCAGAAGTTTGGGGTTTCAGGAAAAGGGGGGGGGGAGGGAAGAGGAGCGGGGGAATGGGTGATGTAAAGAGAGTAGAAGGGGGAAAAAATTTAAAAATTTAGAGGTTTTTTCAAAGTAGAAGTGATGCAAGGGGGGAAGAGATATGGAAAAAAAAGAGAGGTTAAAAGAGTGGTGAAGCAATGAAAAAAAAGAGCAGATGGAGAGGGGTGAGATTTAAACAGCAAATTTTTTTGAAAATAAAAAAAAATTTTGGAATGAGATTAATAAGTTGAGGAAGCCCAGAGAACAAATGGGGTTTGACATTTAAAAAAAAGGAGAGGAGAGTTTTTTAAATGGAGAGTTAGAGGTATGGGGGGATGGAGAGAATATTTTGAGGATTTGTTAAATGTTGGGTGAAGACAGGGAAGCTGTGATTTCGGGGTAGGGAAAGGGGGGGAAAACATCTTTTAGGAGTGTGGAAGAGCCATTGGGGGTTTTGGGGGGGAAATTTTGGGGAGGGGAGTGGGTGGGGAAAGAAAGGGGGGAAGGCAGCTGGGATTGATGGGATAAAGATAGAAAGAAAAGCAGGGGGGATAAAATTTTTGGGGTGGTTGGTGCAAATTTTTTTAAAAAGGGGATGGAAGAGGGTAAGGACCTGGGGATTGGCAGAGAGCGGTATTTTTCCCCTTTGTATAAAGGCAAAGGGGACAAAAGAGAGTGAAAAAATTATAGGGGAATAAGTCTGTTGAGTGTACCTGGTAAAGTGTATGGTGGATTATTATTGAAAGAATTAAGAGTAAAACAGAAAGCAGGATAAAGATAAAAAAGGGGGGGCTTTAAAAAGGTTTTAGGGGGTGTGAGACCAAGGTTTACAAAAAAAACAATAGGTGAACAGTTTTTGGGTTTAAGGGGAAAGATGTTTTTGTGGCATTTAGGGTTTTGGGAAAAAAGGCGATGATGGGGAGGGGGGGGAAAAAATGTCAGATTTTCGGGTTGTATGGAATGGGGGGAAAGGGTTTTTAAAAGGGGGAAGATTTTTTATAAAGGATAGGGGGGCCCCTCAGGTTTTTTAGGAGGGAAGGGACTTTTTCCCCAGTAAAAGTGGGCCTTAGACAAGGATGGGGTTTAAATTTGGGGTTCCCCCCCCGTGGTTTTTTTTAAATTTTTAAATTTTTATTTTTTTAGGGTTTTTTTTGGGGGGTGGGGAGAAAAAAAATGGGGGGGTTTTGGCAAGAGGTGGGGGCCCAAAAAGAAAAGAAGCAAAACAAAGGGGGGGGTTTCACATTTTTTTTTTTGGGGGTTGACACTTTTTTTTTTGGGAGATTCTGAAGAAAGCGCAGAGGTTGGGGATAAATTTTGGGTAGGGTGTGTAAAAGAAGAAAATTGAAAGTGAATATAGGAAAGAGTAAGGTGATGAGAATAAAAAAAAAAATAGGTGCCCAAAGTTTGGGATATCAGTTTGGGGGGAGAGAGTATGGAGGTGGGGAATGTATTCAGATATTTGGGAGTGGACATTGGGGGAGGGTCTATGAAGGATGAGGTGAATCATAGAATTAAAGGGGGGAAAAAAGGGGGAGTGGAGCATTTGGGGTCTGTGGAGACAAAGAACCTTGTCCATGGAAGTAAAGAGGGGAAAGAGAGATAAATTATACCAACGCTTTATATGGGTGTGAAGCATGGGTGAAGAATGGGTTTTTTTCCCCCGGGGAAGGCTGGAGGCAGTGGGGGATGTCATGTCTGGGGGCCCAAAGTGTGGGGAATATAATGCAGAGAATTCGGGGTTTGGAAATTAGGGGGGGGCAGGATTACCAAAAAGATTGTCCAGAGAGCGGGGGGGGGGTTGGGGGTGGTTTGGGGCATGTAGAGAGAATGGAACGAGACAGAGGTTTCCAAAAATGTATAAAAAGAGTGGAGGGAAGGCGGGGGAGGGGGCCGGGCCCCCGGGAAAAGGGTTTGGGGGGAGGGGGAAAGGGTTTTTTGGGAGGGGGGGGGGATTTTCCAAACAAGTGTGAGCGATTTGATAGGGGTGAATGGAGGCATATGGTTTTTAAACTTGACGTGGGGGGGTTTGGGGTGTGGCAAAGTAACATTTATGAAGGGGGTTCAGGGAAACCGGGAGGCCGGGTTGAGTTCTGAGATGGGGGAAAAAAAAGTGCCGGCACTCTGGGAAAGGGGGGGGGTAAATGTTGCAGTTTTTTAACTGTAGGAAAACAACCCCCCGGCAAGACAGGATGGAGTGAATGATGATGAAAAAAATTTTTTTTTTGGGGCCCCCCCGCCTTGGTGGGAATCCCCATGTGTTAATAAAAAAAAAATAAAAAGAATTGTAGAGAATCCAGGGTTTTAAACCCGGGCAGACAAAGTGATTATACCCCAAATGTAAAAAAGTCACTTTGACTTTTTTTGGGGGGGTCCCTAGGTTCCCCCATACATATGCTGCTATGTATAAAACCCCCGCTGCGCCCCCAAAGACCCTTGTAGGTTTAGCGTTTTTTTTTTTTTTAAAAATAATAATCTATGTAACTGTATTTGTCCTAGGTAGTAGGGTTTTTAGAAGCAACCACCCCGGGAGGTACCCCCCCCCTCCTGAAGTGAGTGTAAAACGAAAAACCCGTAATTGTTTTAATTATTTGGGAGGATTGTTTTGGGGGGGTTTTTTTTGTCTCATAAACATGCAAGATTTCAGGGACATCTTGCCACTTCTACTTTTAAAAGGGGCACACTAACATTCCCTGAAAGCATTATATATACACACCCCCCGGGTTTTTTTATTTTCTTACTAGTTCTTGTTCTTATTTCCCTTTTCTCCATGGGGAAGTGGGAAAGAATTCTTCCTCCGTAAAGGCCTGCGGTCGTAAGAGGCAAAAAAAAAGCCGGGAGCAAGGGGGATAACCCCTTTTTTCCCGTTTTTTTACTAAATGTAAAAAGGGAAAAATTTTTTTTTCATTTTGGGCCA